>VZRL01005189.1:1332041-1343104 GCA_013397895.1 Origma solitaria | reverse complement strand
CCATCTCTGCCCAGCCACCTGCCGTTCTCCCCACAAGACCAGCCTGACCTTGTGCCACAGCGCCATCTGCAGCTCCACGGGAGTCATCGCACCTGCCCCTGCTGGCCGTGACCGTGACTGCACCAAACGGGAAAGTGCCTGGCAGCCCAGGGACATCTGCCACTGAGTTTTTGGTTTTGTTTACTGCTTTTTACCTTGTTTACTGTTTTTGTTACTGATTGTTCACCTCATTATAGATACTAGTAAAGAACTCTTATTCCTTTTCCCATACCTTTGCCTGAGAGCCCTTGATTCCAAAGTTATAATAATTCAGAGGGAAGGAGGTTCACATTCTCTGTTCTAAGGAAGGTTCCCACCTCCCTTAGCAGACACCTGTCTATCAAACCAAGACACAAGGCCAACGCAGCTGGATCCCAACATTGCGGATCCTCCAGCTTTCTGAGCTGGACAACTCAGGTACTGGGTTTGAGTAATTAAGTAGGTCTAGGTCTAGGGTTATTCCTAGGTTTAGGCATGGGAGATCTAAAGAGCCTCTGTCTCCGGGGTCATCTGAAAATATTTGAAGTTTGTAATGGAGGCACCTATTAAGCCTTGGATCCTTAGATGCAGGGGTTTAACTCAACAGTCTCGTGTTCGCTCTCTCTATTAACACAAAGGGAAAATCACCACCACTTGTCGTCACACAGATGAAAATCATACTAGAGCTTACTTGCAATGCTATCAAAATGAATTACTCAAAAGCCAACCACCTCTGGCAAATGGTGACCTGCTACATATAACAGCTTTCTTTTTAGTGAGAATATGGATAACAACATTGTACTTGTTTCTAGTTTCCAATAGCACAAATCTTTAAAATCTTGAGGACCTGTTTAATTGTATATTGTTTCACTCAGCTGAGGTCGTTTCCCTCTATGTAAGACTCATCCAGGTTTGAAGAAGAAAGCATTCATCTGAACTAGCAAAGCATACAATTAAAGAATGATGAATACATCTAGGAGGTTCAAAAAACCATGGGGTTGCATCTGGAAATTATGTCTACAATCCCTACTGTATGCACACAGGCTGTTTGCTGAGATAGTATAAAAAAAATATTCGATGATGTGGGAATGAAAGCAGAGTTATTGAAGAAAGTAACTTTTAATATCTTTTTGTCTCCTGAATATTTCTCCCAGTTTTATGTTCCTGACTACTTCCTATAGAAGCTGAAAAGAGACTTTTTACAAGGGCATGTAAGGTAAGACAAGGCATAATGGCTTTAAAGTGAAAGATTGGATATTAAGAAAAAAATTTTTTCTCTGGGTGTGGTGAAACATTGTAATAAGATGTTCTGAGAAGTTTTGGGTGCTCTGTCCCTGGAAATGTTCAAGGTTGGTTTGAATGGGGCTTTGAGCAACCTGGTGTGGTGCAAGGTGTCCCAGGCCATGGCAGAGGGATTAGAACTAGAGGGCCTTTAGAGCCTTTTCCAACCCAAACCTTTGTATGTTTCTCTGAGTTTCCTCTGCAAATTCCTCTCTCTGTCTGTTAATATTTTATAGGACTTGTCCCATTGCCCTTCCATATACCTATGCACTTTGTTTTGTCTCTTTCAACAGGTATTTATGCCAGGGCATTCCTTTCTGGAAAATGTCGTAGAATCATAAATTAATTTAGGTTTAATAAGACCTCTGAAAATCATGTAGTCCAAGTTGCTGCTCAAAGTTTCAATGAGAGTAGATTGCTAAAGACTGTATCCAGAAAAATTTTAAATAAACATCTCCAAGGGTATTCCAAGGAATAGGGTCAATCTGTTCCTGTAACTGACTGTCCCAGTTTCGGAGACAAAGGTCTCAGGAGGAGGCAGTCTGGGATGGGGCACCTCCTCCTGAGAGGAAGAAAAGGCAGCAAATGAAAGTGACAAAAAACTGGAAATATTTATTAACACAACAAAATTAAACTATTGGTTAACACAAACAATAACTAGTAAAGAAAAAACAGAGAGGGGAAAAGGAAAAGGGTGCTCGCTAGGGACTGCAGGTTTCCCGAGATGGGACCGGGGCACACTGGGGCCACTCCACGGGCCCCCCGGGGCTGGAGAGGAGGGAAGTGGGACAGCGAGACCAGGGGAGGGGAAAAACCAAACAAGCAAAAACCCATCCTTCAAGCACTTGGGGGAGAGCAGGGCAGAAGAGCAGCAGGGCAGAAGAGCAGCATGGCAGAAGAGCAGCATGGCAGAAGGGCAGAAGGGCAGAAAAGCAGCAGTACAGGGCCTCCTCCTTCGGTTCCCTCAGGCCGTTGGACCAAACCGTTATCAGCTGTTGCTCGAGCTGGTCCATTGAACTGCCACAGCTCCGGCCCTGCCCCCCAGGCTCACCTTAAAGGTGCAGCCACCCTGGGCATTAAGCAAGCAGTTAAGGAACAGTGGCTTCATGCTGTCACTCCAGGACACTGACCAAATTTAATGATAAAGAAAAAAAATTCCTTAAATGTAGTCCAACCTTCCCATGACACAAGTTCATGTATCACTATGCATCCTAGAAAAGAGGTTTGGCTCCATCTTCTCCATTCTGTCCAACCAAGAAAGAAGTATACTGAAAAAGGTAGGAAAAGACAATAGTGTGATTGTTGAGACAGCAGTCATTAACAGCCTAGGGACTAAATAAGACAAATACTTGTGAGTCGCTTCCAATTCAGGATATTTTATAATTTTATGAATTATCTGGAAAAATATAAATGATTAAAAAGCTCCTCCAAGAACATGATGATGATGATGATTAATGTCTTACTAGCAGCAATGGAGATTGACCTTTCCCCATCTGGCAGATGACTGCCTGGTCACAGAGGTTTGTTGGCTGTCTCTTTGGGCTTTGTGAGCAAATAAATGCTTAATCTAGAAGGTATTAGTTCCAATCACTTGTTCTTTGAGCATTAGCCAATAAACTATTGCGCTGTTTTTTGAGTTGTGTTTATCTTACTTTATCTCACTGTCTGATGAAGGATATCCAAGGAAAAGAGACACAGAGAGACAATTACAGAACCAGCATTAGAAGAAGATTGTTGCAGGCAGCATGAATGTTCAGCCTGAATATCCTGATGAGCTTTAACAAATATAACAAATAAAAATATATGCTGTGTGATTGCCTGTTCCTACACCAAGTTTCCCTAAGCAAGCAGTTTTCATCTACCTCTCAGTTTGGTTTTCTTTTCACTAGCAATAGAGTATGACATTTGGGAATACCAGGTGATGCCTTGTTCATGGTGTGTCAAGGACAGAATGCAGTTCTCACCTTCATGGCAACTGATAAGGAAGATAAAAGTTATCAATACATCTGCTGCAGTACTAAGTGTTTTCATTTAAACTGAATGAAAAACACCCAGGCAAGCAAACAATGGAAAAGATGCCATTTACTCTCTTTGGTCTTTAATGCTGACCCATTCTTAATCATCATTGGTTTTCTGTTGCAAATAGGAGCAATTTTGTGATCTTTCTTACTCCCCTTCGTGGACACGAGCACAAGGAGAGATCAGCCTTCTCATCTCTAACAAATTATTTTCTCTACAAGCTAAAAGATTACCTTACTGTTCTCCTTCTGGTCCACTTCCTTTTACACTTAGCACTTGGAAGAGCATAGAACTGGTTTTAAGCACCATAAAGATTTCCTTAGCATGCTCAAAATATTTTCTGAGCTACATTATTTATATAAATTATTATACCTTTGATTTATGTAATTCATGTGTCTGAAATGGATGATTTGTTTCATTGACGTCACTATAAGGAAAAAACCCAAACAATGTTAAAATTAAGCATTAATAATTCATACATTTTTTAGACATTTGTTTCAGTTAAATAAAATAGAAATGTAGCCACATAAAAATCCATACAGTTTTAAGCTGATTAGATCAATAAAGTATGATCTCATGAAGGATTTTATTGTTATACATCCTTTCTATAGTAACTGACTTCAGAAAAGCTGTTTCTGTGCCTCTTTTTGTTTTGGAATACTGCAAAACTGTTAAGTGGATTTATTGTAAGATCATTCAAAACATTCTGTTAGCTCAAATTAACTGGTTTTTGGTAATTATTTAATATTGCAGATATAATGAAAATAATAATAATAAAAAACAAACAAACAAACAAACAAAACAACCCCTAAAAATTCTCTTCAGATGGTTTAACATGGAAAAGATAACAGCATCACCCTTCACAGTGGAATAAAATGTTTCAATTTATTTTCCAAACTCTGATGATTTCATTGAAAATATTTCTAAAATTTACAGCTGAAGAGGTAGATCTGGAGAAATGCATATCATAATATCCATCTCAGTCTATAAAGGCCTTCAAAAATATTTGTGAGGAAACAAATATTTAAAGAAATTGTTTATATGTGTTAAGTTTTTATGTGTTAAGTTTATATGTGTTAAGTTGTTGAAACAACTCTTTTTATTGGGGCGTGGCAGAAAAGCAAGAAAAAGGCACTAAGTAACTCTGCAAACATAAAAAACCTGTGTACTTACAGCCTGAACACCACTACCTATTGCCAGTGGCATTACACTAAGAAGAATTTAATCTTTAGTCACAACTACAAAAAAGTTCAAAATAAAGCTAACAATTCACACCTACATGTTATCTGAATTAAATTCTTATATCATTGCCTCAAAATAACCTATGTGCAACTATAATGAAAGACTAAGTTATGACTTTTTGTTAAATTTAACTTCATTATTAAGTTTGCAAAATCTGTAGTGACTCACTACAAAGAAGGAACAAGTATGTAGTTAAATTCAACACATTCACCTTATCCTCTGATTAAAGCAAAATAGAATCAGGCAATTTAAATAAGTAGTACCATATTACAGAATTGTGTAGATTTTTGCAACTAAAAAATAGAAACTGTTTTTGTTGAAGATTACCTTGCAACAATATTATATGTATTCCTGTTCTGATACTAAAAAAACCCCTAAAAATTCAATATGAGGAAGTCCCATATGCCTCCAACTGCATCAATAGGGAGGAAAGGGAAGAATGAACCGGGAAAGCTACATCCTGGTTTAAAAAAAATGTCGTCTGACTTTGAATTAAAACTGTCCTAGAATTGTAACCGCTGTAGAGTTGAAGTCGCACCCAATTTTCACATAGTTAATAAAAGCTGCTCACAAATTGAAGTTGGGGATACAAAAAAGAAAAAAAAGGGTTTTGATGCCACTTTAGTTAGAAGGCAGATTTATTTATTAATAGTGTCTCTTGTAGCTTCCCTTCCATCTCACGAGGTGTGGAGGGTGCAATTTCAGTGACTCTGCTGTAATTCTTCTATAACTCTTCCACAGATGCTTTAATGCCAATCAAACCCATCTCTCTCTAGTAGCTCACTGTTCCCCTAGCTCTGCAATTCTATTCATTCAATTCATATTGAATTCTATGGATGTATTAAAGGGACAGTTGGCTAGCATGGGGAGGACAGGGTTGATTGACTAGGCTTCTGTGCAAGAATTACAGTAGAATTACAGCACAGATGCAGAAATTGCAGCCTGCTGCTCCATAGAGGAGTTTGAATGGAAGTAGTGCTGGAAAGGAAGAATTGTACCTATCAGAGACATTGCTAATAGTAGGAAAGTCTCCCTGAAATTAATCCTCATTAAAAACAATTTGCGGAAAAAAATAAGAAAGCTAAAATCCATTTTAAAGTACAGTGGTTTAAAAAAAAAATACAAAATCATTAAAAGGTTTTGGTTTTTGTTTTTTTTTGTTTAAACCACTGTTGGAAAACCTGTTTTTCTAAGGATTTTAGTAATGTTATACTGTTCTGACAGCAGTACTATTCTATATCTTTGATCATCTAAATAAGAGTGATGTGTTAAAATCTAAATAGCAGGTTTTGTGAGCAGAAACAGTTAAAATATATTCATTAAAAACACAGTTTGCCATTTCCTTCCTGATTCTTCATTCCAATGGCAATTTAAAACCACTCATACATAGTTTTCTTAAACTGCTGTTGTTCATTTTAAGTACAGAATAAGGAGATGTTTTTGGGAAACTTCAGATATGATATTAACATCCACAGACCAAAATCACTTACTTTAAAACCAGGCAAATCTTAATTTTGGCTTTTGAAAGTGATTTACAGAATTCTAATGCTTTTGCGTTAATAAATGTGTGCTAACTTAGTTATATTTTATGATAGTAAGATCATTACTGTATCAGGGCATAGAACAATGATTCAAAAACCTCACTGACTGTCATCATGCCTTAATTTGCTGTGTTATGAAATTCAAAAAGATATTGCCTATGCTATGCGAGACGCATTTAGTAAAAGATTTATATTATACATCTATATCAGTACCTTCAAAGTATTTTTGCAGTATGGCATAGCTTTCAGCTACTTCCTTTTCATTTTTGATACAGTAGTGATCTTATACAATATTATATAAAACATGTATTCACTCAGTAGATTCTTCCGTCGAAACCTTCCAATCTAGAATATTTTTTTCCTACAACTTGTAGGTTATTACCATCATTACTCTTTTTACCTCCTTGGACCCAATTCTATTTTTGTTGTAAGTATTCAATTTTTTATCTCTTTGTCAGTTTCAACAGTTTTGCTCCCTGAAATAAGTAAGATGTACTATACATTCAGATCAATAGGAAATATAATTTAGTGGGATTTTTTCTTGGCACAAAATAACTGCTCCAGAACAGACTATATAGACAGTTTTTGCAGAAGGAATATTACAGGCTTTGATTAACTGTTCTCCAAATTAATAATACTGATACCAGTTCTCTAAGATATCAACTTACAATTTTTAGTATGGATATGGATAGAGTTAATCAAACCAGCCTTTGGAAGATCTAGATACCTTTGTTCTCTCTGATCACAGTTACTGTAGGCACAGTTATGTGACTGCCATGTAGTTAATACTAGATGAAGTCATGTTCTTCTTCTGGCAAGGAACAAAATTCTCAAGAGTCTGAAATGCATGTTTGTGTCAGAAAAATAGAGAGGATTCAGTGATTTTTTTCACAGGTGTTTATGAGCCTTCACTGCCAAGTTATTAATTCTTCCATTCTGGACAGTCCAGGGACATTACTTCATCCTGTGCATATCACTGGTGTTTGGCTGATTGAGCAAGATAGTTCACCAGGTGACGCTACGTCACACAATATTTGCCTAGCCTGCACTTATGATTGTGCTTCACTCTGCAGAGTGACTTTACACAAACAGTGCCAATCCAAATGGTGAGCTGAGTAATTTCCAAGCTTAAATTTCAGGAACTCTTCATGCGCATGAGGAAGCTCAGGTCAGCTCCTTTGATGAGGCAGCTCTGCATCATGTGGCTGCAGTCTGGGAGAATCAGAAATGTGGTTTTCCACATGATAGAAGTTTGGATTGTGTTTTCTCCTTTGTCTTTGGTCCTCCACTTGCTCATCCCCATCCATTATTCAGCTTCATGCCACTTCACTGATACTTTTGTAGACCTGGTATAGCTGTGGACTTGAAATAGGATACTAAACCACCTACTGGAAAGGCCATACCATAGAGAAAAAGTATTATTTTTTAACACAATGACTTTTCCCATCACTTGCTCACAGAACGACACAGACTGAAAAAGTACGGAATGGGTAGTGCAGACGCAGGATCAACCAGGTAAAGGCAACTTATTTTACAATTATTTTGTTTTTATGGTATAAAGAATGCCTGTGTTTTAGAATTTCAATCAGAAAGCCTTTCTTGTAGAATTTCAATCAGAAATTCCTGTTTAACATATTTTCTCATGTCTGTTACTAATACAAATATACAGCTAGTAAGATTTTATTCTTTCATAAGGTCTTTGGTTGGGGTTATTTCCCCCTGAAAGATAGACCTTATTTTTCTTAGTCCTGGGATCTGAGATTTTAGCATGCTCTCTTCAGTTTATTTTATCAGTTCTATGCTCTTAATAATTTCTTGGGTTTAATGCTTGCTTGATATTTTTGCATTTTATTTCCAATTTCTGCCTTCATTTTGATATGAGTGAACTTTCAGACTTGTTCTCTGTCTTGAGAGAGGATGTTCTCTTATCTGTGGGTCTTGCTTGAGCTCAAGAGCAGTTCTTTTCTTTCAAAGATATAGTGCAGGTATAAAAAAATTCTTGCTTTTCCATTTGGTTTCTCAAGGGAAGTTATGTTAGTTATTATTCTGTTACTTGGACTCTTTGACATATAAGGAAGGTCATTCAGAAGCCTAATGAGAAAGCATATGATATTATGCTTTCAGCATGCATTCTCACCTTTATTGGGAGGATTTATTTGTATGCAAGTTACACTGCCTTTGCCAGCTGAGCAAAGGCAAAGCTGTGTAATCTGGCTAGTGCGAATACAACTATACAATACGAAAATAACATATACTTGTACAGATTATGTATTGTGTGTTCAGAAAAGGTTTAGCAGTGTAGTTTTCTTATGTTTGGATGATAGAGGTACAGTTAAAATTTGCTTAGCGGTAGGCTGAGTCACATCTAAGCTGTACAATATAGTATTGCCCTTGGTCAGAATTAGATGAGAAAATATGTTATGAGGTCAGGTTTATGCATTGAACTCTAATTTTTTCAGTGTACACCATTGGATCTGTATCAGGTTTTAGGATAGATTCTGAATGATTCAATGGATTCAGTGGAATTCTGAAACAAACTACTTAAGCAAATATAATACATATCATGACATTTGATTGTTTTGTTACTATCTGAAAATAAAAACAATCTGTGGGATAATACAAAAAAATGACATAATTTAATGAGCATATTAATAGTGTGATGTTGTAATAATTTCTACAAAAGAACATGAATATGCTATGCAAGCATTTGACAGAATTAGTGTGACTGTTTTAATAAGAAATTACTTTTACATGCCTCACTGATATCTGCACAAAACCTGTGCATGTATGAGACTAGTCTAGACAATGATATTAATGGCTTCAGCTAACATGAGCTGCAGACTGGGATATAGACAAGAGCTGTCTGGTTTATGATCATTCTAAAGAAAAGTAAAGAAAGCATAGAAGCTTGGAGGAAGTAATTAAGGCTGAAAATAAAAATGAATGTCTGAGATTTATTAGATATTCCTTGCTTAGTATTACTGGCATAGTTTTGGAAATGTAACTGTTACTGATTGAACATTTAACAGTGATCAGGAGTGCTTTCCATTTCCCATACATACTTAGAAAATTGCAACGTTTTCTGCCAGATGTGTATATTATAGCTATCTATTCCTTTATCATCGCTTCATTGGGCTACTGAGAAGGCTAGTGTGACCAGCAGGGCTAGGGAAGCCATGGTCCTGATGTACTCAGAGCTGGTGAGGCCACAACTTGAGAATTGTGTTGAGGTTTGGGCCTCTTATTTCAAAAGAGGACATTGACATACTGGAATATGTCCAGAGAAGCACAACACAGCCGGGAAAGAATCTGGAGCATGAGTATTATCAGGAGTGGCTGAGGGTGCTGGGGTTGTTTGGTTTGGAGAAAAGGAGGCTCAGAGGAGACCTCTGAGGCTCTCTACAACTGCCTGAAAGGAGATTGTAGTGAGGTGGGGCTTCATCTTTTCTGCCATTTTTCAAGTGAAAGGATGAGAAGACATTACCTTAATTTTTGCTAAGGGAAGTTCAGATTAGATATTGAAATGGCTTTTTTTCACTGAAAGGGTTGTCAAACATTGGAATGGACTGCACAGGGAACTGTTCATATGATGTGTGGATGTGGCACTTGGGGATATGTTTTGGGGGTGATTATGGTGGTGCTTGGTTGACAGACTGGGTGGTCTTGAAGGTCTCTTCCAATCTTGGTGACTCTGTGATTCTGAATTACTCTCTGTAAAACTATTCCTTTTGAGATTTTTCAGAGACTGAAGCTGGAGTTGGATGTGCTGCTCACATGACATCTGTGACAGGTTAAACATTATGTGCCTATCCCACTCATCTCTTGTTTCTTAATTTTCTTTCCTTCCCTTCTGAAGATCAAGTTTTACCTAAAGGAGGAAAACCTCATTATTATTAAATATTCAAGACTATTTTTATTGTCTAGACAGAATCCTTTTAAAGAGTTATGATACATGCACATCCGCCAGGAAAGCAGAGGAGGTCAAATTAGGAAGTGATAGGTCTCCATGTATGAGCTGGGGAAGATAACCTACTTGCAGAATGCTGCTGCCAGAGAAGTTTGCCTGACCAAGCTGATGTGGTCTATAGCAACCTTCAGTATTTTGGGTACTTTGCAGAGCATTGACTAAGTCTTCTTTTCTAGATGGGGGTTAAGTATGTGTATTTTGACTTTAATATACAAATTGAGCTACACCTTTCCTTACCTGAAAGGTTTCCTCACTTTTTCACAAATGAAATGGGAATAAGTTAATCTACCCCTTTTTTGTATTTTAAGAATCCTGAGGCAAAAGGGCTCTACGACATTTTCATGTTGCTCTATTTGTTAACCTATCAACAAAAAACATTCTCTGATATGCAGCTTGAACTTTTTCATTCTTACTTTAATCCTGTTACTGTTTAAATCCCTGTTTATCATCCTGAGTGATTCTTCTCCTGCCTTATATTTACTGTCCCAAGATATTCAGAGACTGTTATCAACTCCCCAGATTTCAGCAGAGGAAGCCACAAGACACCTATATATACCTGTATCTATCTCTATATATATCTATATATATATCTATGTATATCTATATATCTATATCTATATATCAGAGTTCTATTTCTGTATTTCTCTACCTTCCCGACAGTTTTGTGATAGTTTCTGTTGTCCAAAGTATCAAAGTATCTTTAGTTTCTGCGTAGGATTTTATCAATAAGAATCCTACAAAACAGCATGCATTTCAGCTCTTCTCTTTCTTGAGTGACACAAAACCCAATGGTGGTTTACAAATTGGTGTTTTTACTGGGTACAGAGAAAGAGTATGGTTGTATTCTATAATATGTCTGTTTTTTTATAAACAGACAAAACCAATGGTGCCTTTATAACTTGTGTCTATGATGTTAATTATGTTCTATTACAAATACTTGTCCAATTCAGTGCTGTGATCAGTGCAGTAATTATTGTCTTTTAATGGTTGCATTG
>VZRL01005189.1:1257041-1327041 GCA_013397895.1 Origma solitaria | reverse complement strand
TTGGGATCTTGCCAGATCTTGTCTCACACACCTGCATCATCTCACATATCCTTTTCTTCCTATGTATTAATACATATATTAGATAACATTTCTGTTGTAAATTGTTGGACAACCCACTAAATATTTCTTCCTTGTTGAAAGTCCAATGTATTTTCCAGGTTTTATTTCTCAATTCTTGTATAGAATCAGATCTGTAAGCCCTTCCTCTCACCTGTAACCATTAGTTTTCTTGATAACTTTTGGTGGAGAGCCTATCAGAGCTGTTTTGGAAGCTCAAGTAACTCATGTCAAGTTTCTCTGTTATTTAATATATGTCTGATTTTGAGAAAGAGTACTAATCAGTTGATTAAAGACAATTTTCTTTTGTGTTCTTAACACATCATACTCAACAATGTGTTTGTAGCTCTATTTACTTGTTCAACTACTTTGAAAAAAGCTGTAAAGAATCAATGGCCAACAATTTTTAGAATTATTCCTAAAGCATTTTTTAAACATTCTACTACCTTTAACAGATTAGATGGTAACACCACTAATAAAGGAGAAGAAACCAAAGGAATTAAATATTTCCTTGTGTAAGAACAGATATGATGGCTAATAACACATGAGGATAATGAATTGTTCTCTGCTTTATCAATAACATCTCCTAGAAATAAAGTTTTAAATCAGCTACCTAGAGTAATTTGCGTAAGAGTAGGAAAAGAGCTGGCAGACCTCTCAGAGTTCTTGATGTTTGGGGTTTTTTTGGAACCCAGGAATACTGATAAAAGATCTGTGAACATAGAACAATAGTTACTTGGCTCCAATATTCAAAACTGGCAGATTGACTTGAGTAGCAGGTTTTTAATGTTAGAAAAATTTCAGTAACATTTATACATGGAATTATAAGTCAAGAGTGTGCTTTAAAGAAAAACATTTTTTACGTCAAATATACTAATTAGATTTTTTATTTGCTAGGAATGTGTGCAGATTTAACATTTTACATCTTTGAAAAGCATTTTACCTGACGACACTGTTGCACAGTGGCAACATAACAATGACATTCTGACCAAAAAAAAGAGCATTTAGAACATACGTAAGTGGATATAAATGTTAGATCTAAAAGCATATTATCTCTGATGAGATAATGAAATCCAACAAGGATTTGTAATGATAAAAATTTGGTCAGTTGCCTTATTAATGATTTAAAAGTAAATATAAAGCCATTGTAAATAAAATAAAACTGTGCTGTAAAAAGTGGTATCTGCTATAACTAAGAGCAGGAGACTGTGTCCTGAAAAGCAGTAATTTGGAGGATAATTTAGTGGTAATATGTGGGCAAGTAATTCAGTGTTAACACCCAATGCAACATCATAGTGACAAAGTGACAGATTACTGTTGGAGTACATTACATTTTGGATGCGTAAGAGGACTTCTGGAAAAGGAGGAACTGACTTTATTGTCATATAAGATATTGAAAAGATTGATGTCAAATCTGAAAAGGGTTTGGGAATGAGGTGGAAAATAATTCAAAGACTGCAGAAAACGTTGTAGTGGTAGACAACAGTAATTCATTCTCTTTTCTTTTTCAGAAAGTAGATAATGAGGTGACTTATGCACAAATATAATCAATGGAAGGAAATACATGCAAGAAAGAGTTTCTTTAATTTAATTGAAAAAGACACAAAACCCCTTGACATTGAAGATAATACATTTAAAAGGAGAGAGACATATTTTTAGGAAGTAAGCATGACTTGCTACAAAAGGCAAGTAGGACACTAATCATATTCTACTTTATAGGGATCTTCCTCCCTGTAAATTGGAATAATCACAATTTCCTCTTTATAGGGAGGAAACATCAGCCTTACCTTTTCCTCCAAGATTTGCACTTCTCCTCTTGGAAGAATTCAGTTTTTTCCATGTCAGTTACTAACCTTCAGAACTGTCACACATTCACTTGTTATCGTTTTTTTTTTACTTTAAATATGGACATCAATGGTCACTATGGAAAATTATTCTGAAAAAATGGATGTAACAAGCATATTGTTGTCAGTAATGTCTATGAGACAAGTTTCTAATTAATTATGTGATATATGAGTTTTTAATAAATAACAGATAGATGATCAGAAATATGCCATGAAGTAAATTATCAATTTTCCCACCCTGTTAAAACTGTCACATTTATTGCTAGTAAATTAGTAATTCCACCTCTTCTCTGGTAGAATTTTTTTGTGGTTGTTATATATAACAAAGTAGTTTGCACAAAAAGGTTAAAGGGTTGGCTGTGGTTAGAAGAAAGATGATGAAAATAGAAGATTACTTGGGAGTCAACTTCATTCGGATAATGTAGCATGACAGAAGTGGATATGGAAACTAGTAAGAGTCTTGAAAATAAGCGGGTGGAAATTGTGGCCTACTTAGAGAAACATGAATATTGGCAGCAGGAAAGGGGTAGAGAATATATAAAATCTGATAAGGAAATTTTCAGTACTTCAGTTTTACTAAGTACTCTAAGTCTAAAATGGAAGAATAATATAAAAATTGATTCATCAATAAAAATTGAAAGCATTTTTAAAGGTAGTTTTACTTTAGTATGCTTGCATCAGATAAGAAATTTCATAGAATTCATAAAACATTTAGGTATTTTGCATCTCTAGCTGTATGAAATCTGCAGTACTTTTTCAGCTTTCTTGGTAGTGGATAGTTAGGGGTCAAACAGAAGATACCAAAGCAGTGGTAAGGATGAGATGGGATAGCAAAGGAGGAGTTATTTGCAAATTTACAAATACAGATGTATCAAATGTATCTTGTGATTACAGTATATGGCTGATACTGGACATCAGAGAAGATCATTAGAATATTCAGAGTTTTTATCTCCATCTTGATTTCAGAGTTAGTAGTAAGGTATTACAGGTTCTTTTACCGGCACTGAGAACCACAGACTGTTCATGAACAAAAGAAATGTAAAGAGCACAACAAATATCTCACTTCCTTATTTTACACCAAGAAATTTTTTTATATTTTAGTCTGTAAAAATTTATCCGCATTTTAAATTTATGTCTGCCTTTTAGAAATTGGGAATTTTAATGCATACATTAAAAGGCCAGAAAAAAGGAATTAAAGATTGTATTTTGTTTTAAATTGAAAGGACATTCTCGAGATGAATATTGGAAAAGCCAGAAAGTGGCTTCCTTTCAAAAAACATTCAAAAAAAACCCATTCTGAAACTATTCAGAGATCATCTTTTTTCTCAGGGATCTTGACATTACAAATCTTCTTACTCATACAGTCTTACTTCATCTTTAATTTCTAGACTTTGTTCAGTCAGACCTGCTTTTAGAGAGTACATAAACATATAAAATGTACTTACCTACTTTTCTTTAATCGATTACTCTGGAAAAAAATTATGCTCATGATCATTCAGGAGCAGACAGTTGGCCCATTGATGTATGAATATATTTTAAATAAAGGAATGTTTCATAGAAGTTGGCATATGTAAAAACAAAAATGAATTTCTCTAATTTTGGGAATAATAAAACAAGCAAGCAAATGAAACAGCAAAAATTGTTGTGTGACATTCTCTTATCAATTCCCTAATATTTAGTAAAAGACATAATTCCATATTTTAAATTTTTTATCTTCTGTGTTTTGCACAGTATAACTATTTACAGTGATTTTTTTGGGGTTTTTTTTGGTTTTTGTTTTTTTGAAAATTCGTCCAAAAGTAAAACAGAGTGCTTTGCTTTAAATTTCAAAATTGCCTTTTTTGCCAGTACTGCATTTTCCTTCCTGGACTGAGAAAGTCATTATTGATTTTGAAACTGCTATCAGAAATCACAGATGAACAAAGATGTATTCAAAAATGTAAAGAGCAGAAGTAGGGATACCCCAATACTCAAATAAAGAATGCAAGCTGATTCTAGGGGAAAAGCTGCCAGTCTGTACTCTGGCAACATGCAAATCTGGGGAGACACAACAGTCTCATATGTGCACTGAAAATTGTCTAGTGAAGACTGAACTGCTACGGGAAAGAAGTCTGTTGTTTTAAAAATAGGCAGTGAAGCACGTGGGTTTTTGGTTTGGTTTGGTTCGTTTTTTTCTTTAACAGGTGCTCTTAATACTTTTTAGGACACTTACACTGTCCAAAAAATGAAATATGATGTTGATCCATGTATTAAAATAAAGAACCAAATAAAAGGCTTTGCCTGATACTTAGAAGTTTTTGAGGAGTATAAAGAATACTACATTACACCTTGTCAACTCTCTCTGTTTCTGTTTTGGTCAAAATTACAGTATTCTAAATAGGACTGCTGCTTCAAATTATTTCTTAAGTAGTAACTGTATAATGCATTTAAGAACACTGGTGCATGATTCACATCTTCTTGTACTACCGCTGTTTTCTTTTCTTTTTTTTCCTTTCCCTTTCTGGATCCGGAGAACTTTATAAGTGGAATGTTCATGTAAGAACTCAGCTAGATTCTATTTCTTCATATTTATTATAAAAGCACCCACAAGGTGTTATGTGTTTTCCAATCATTAAATCAAAATTCTTTCTCTGCAGAATACACATTCTAAAAAAAATAATAGTGTTTTGATAGTGGGTTTGATTTATTTAGGTATCCATTGAATCTAGTGAGAAAAATTCTCTTTTCCATCATTGGATTGGTTACCATTAACAATTTTTCAGTGTCTCCTGCAGGTAAATCATGTTATATTACCACATTACTACTATATTTATAGTACTTCCTTGTTATTTCTTTCATAGTGCATCTACAATAATGGGACTACTATATAAAAGATACTTAGTTGCACCTCTTAAAAAAAAAACCTAGAGAGTTAATGGAAACTAACTCTGATTTGGAAGTAATTTTTCTTTTAATACAGAGGAATCTGATATTTTCTGTGTCCTTTATGCATAGGATGACTTTTTCTAATATGTTGCTCTTGGTTACATTTTTCCAGGTTAAAGTCACTTTGATGAATATATCTTGTGTACAGAATAAAACATTGTAAAAAATTTATATGCTGCAGGTTTCCCAATATAGAGTTTTGACAGTAGGCAAATCAAGTTTTATAGGGTACTGCAATAAAGCTATACTGCAATACGTTTCCAAATAGCTTGTATATAACAAAATCAGAGTAGCCATTTTATTCTGCTGCATCACTACAGGGAAGACAGAATGGAGTGAAACTTTCCTTCCTTTCATTCTTCAGCTGGAGTTGCTCCTAGTCAACTGGTCAATGAGACCCTTAAAGTCAATTAAAGAGAGATATTTCCCTCCTAAAACAGTAACTGCCCCATGCTCACCTGTAGAGATACACCTCTGTTTTCTTCCTTAATCTACTCTGTAAAAGAAAGCCCTTTTTCTGCTTAAAACATGGTAGAAAGAGTATCCTTCCACCATATTGGGCTTTTTTGGTATCAACAGAGTTTGAGACACAGGTCAGGTTATGGTTGGAACTCAGTCAGCTAAATTCTACCTGAATAGGTGGAAGAAGTTCTTTACTATGCAAGTGACATCAAACTGGAACAGGTTGCCCAGAGAGACTGTGGAGTTTCCCTCACTGGAGATATTCAAGAACCATCCGGACACAATCCTGTGTTATGTGTTCTGGGATGAACCTGGTTGAGCAGGGAGGTTGGACCAGATGACCTTTTGTGGTCCCTTCCAACCTGACCCCTTCTGTGATTCTGTGATTTACAGGAAGCTGCTGACAAAAGACACTGGAGCCAGATAAGTTTTCAAAAGAAAATATAGTTCAGAAGATATTTCTATATCCAGCAAAAATCTGGAAGCACATCAAATGAATGAGCTCTCTTCACTATATGTAGACACGTATAAGTGGGTGGTTGGAGTTTTTTGGGACGGAGAAGGGGAAATTTGGGAATTTCAGTTATAAACTTTATTCCAGTACATTCACTGGTTGCCATACAGGCCTGCTATGACCACTCATCTGATAACCATAATGGCCTTTTTTGACTATTGGGTAATAGTTAATGTAACATCTACTTTAATAATTAAATAATGGAAAACTGCAGTGAGGGTTTTTTCTATAAATTTTATGCAGAGTTCTGTTTTTACATACTTCTTCCAAGAAACAGGCCTGGAAATATAGCTTCAAATATATTAAAAATCTCTAAATAGGTTTGAAATAACAAATATTGTATTAGTAACCTTCAAGAAATGAAAAGACCTTAAAAAGTGTTAAATAACTTTATCTATTAATGCAGTATTACTTAATTCTAAATGCACTGAAGTTAGCAGAGTATTTTAGTAAAGCTGAAGGGTAACTATCTACTGCCTATTGTTTCTCTCTGAAATTCAAATTCATAGCCTCACCTAGACAGAAATAAAAAGACAGAAAAAATTGTGCTTTAAAAGATTTTCCCCCCTTTTTTCCCCTGTATTAGAAACTGGAGTAGATATCATGGGAAAGAAAATCAAGAAGCAGCAGATGTCATGTGTCACTTTTACAGTTATTGATACTAAGCAAGTAGCAGTTTGAATCCACTGAGATTCAGTATTGTATGTTTATAGGTTTATTTAAATTGTTCAAATTGAATACTTTTATGCCTTTAAATATTTTATGATTCATGGCATTTATGTTTTAGAATCTTATCTGTGTGAGTTGTGCAATCGTAGAGTTTTTTTCAGCAGCTTTTTTTTGTTTTAAGATAGAAGGAAATTGCACCTTTAAACCACAGGTGATACAGGGAAAAAACAGTAGGAAGATGGAATAGTAAATGTCTTTGTAAGAGCACTAAATGTTGCATGCACGAAGCAAATATACACATTGAGTATTCAAGGAATCCCAAATAAGTAGAATAATGGGAATAAGGACAATTTTATTTTCATATGTAAGTGTAGCATAAACTAATCCAAACAGAGTATAGAGGGCTTTGCTGACCTAATTGTGGCCTTGGAGTACTTGAAGGGAGTCTACAAGAAAGATGGAGAGGGACTTTTTACAAGAGCATGTAGTGACAAGACAAGGGTGAATGAATGGATCCAAACTAAAATAGAGTAGATTTCGATTATATATTATGAAAAAAACTCTTTACTGTGAGGGTGGTGAGGCACTGAAACAGGTTGCCCAGAAAAGGTGTGAATGCCCCATCTCTAGAGGTGTTCATGGCGAGGTTGGATAGAACTTTGAGCAACCTGTTCTAGTGGAAGATATTCCTGCCCATAGTGAGGGGGTTGAAAGTAGATGATCTCCATGGTCCCTTCCAACCCAAACCATTCTGTGATTCTGATTCCAAGCGAAGCTTATTATAAACATTTACTATTTTTGCAGTGCATTTCCAGCTTGTCTTGATTCCCTTCCTTTTAAGAAAAAACATTGTGATTTTTCCATTTGGAATTCTAAGAATCTCTTGTAGGTAAAAATCCTTTCAGCTTTCTTTGGAGAGCTTCCTGCAGTAGTACATGCAGTTGAAACAGGTCCCACCATACTTTGAGTTAGGATGGCTAAATATGTTTCAACGTGAGTGGCCATCATATTGACTTAAGCCTCTCAGGCTGTAGTGACAGCTTACATCAGTATCAATAGTGGAGGAGAGGACATGTTAAGGCAGCAATGGTCGACGCTGATTAGTCTGAGCTACTCTGGAAATTTGCTAACCATGCAAACACAGAATCTACACTGCCCGTGTATTTTGAAGTATCTGCTTCAATAAATCCACTGGAATAGATTCACAGAGGAGTCATCATTTGGCATACGTATTTAGTACAATATCCCATTATTAATTGTTCTTTTTTTACTCAGATGACATTTGTGCATATGAACTATTTTGACTGTTTAACCACATTTGTTTCTTACTTATTTAACAGTTTGTACTCTGCCACATGTATATATTCGAGAACAGTAGCCAATAAACTGGCCTACTTCTTCTTTCATGGATTAACATGGAGTGATCCAGACCTTCAGTGGAGGGGACGCAGATTTGAAAAACCAAAATATAGAGTAGTTTCTCCTAAACTTGTTGCTCCTATTTAAATGTAGGGAAATAATATAAAAACTTTAGCTGTCTCAAAATTTAAGAAATGTTTGAAGTCCTCTCCTCCTCTAAAATAAATAAAAAGGAAGTTTTCTCAGCAGAAAAACCAGAAATTAAATGTACCAGTTTTCTACTTCAGAAGCTGCCATCACATTCATCTACCATGCTTTTATTGAACCATTTATATTTTCTTGTTGTATTGTAAGTTATTTGTTAAAGAATAATTGCAAATTCACCATTCCACTCTTGTCTGAAAGATGTCACTAAAAAAACCTACTACAGAAAACAACATTTTGGTCACTTTAATTCCTATTTGAATTTAATACCTTTTCAACCGTTACTAAACTCCATGGCCTTTTCTTCAATTATGCTTAATCCCTAAATATGTTACATTTGTTTTATATAAAATGAAACCAAAAGGATGTCAAATATTTTCATTGAGGAATATGGTGCTTAAAACTAAGAGTTCAGTGCAGCCTGTACTTTGAGATGCCACCTAAGCAAATAACACAACTGGCCTACAATTGGAGTACAAAATTCCCTGCAAACAGGAAAGTTAGTTTGCATACTCATCAGACCTAATCCAGACAAACTGGTGTTAAACTGAATTCAGCAAGCCTAATATACACTAAAACCTCAAGTTCAGTATAAACCACAGTACTAAAGTGCATGAACTCTTTTTCTAGTGATACCTGAGGGTAGTGGGAGAGGTGGATGGGTGTCAGATTTTTCCATGTCAGACCTGCCAAGCTGTGCCCAGCACAAAGCCTTGTGGAGCTGGGATGGGCAGACCTGCCATCTCTTTTCCTGAAGTCAGCTCGCTGTGCTGCCAAAAACACAAGACTTCTAAGAATAAAAAGAATCAAGCCGAAAGGAAGGAGAGGACTAATCCCTAGTCCCAAAACAATTTTTGCTGTTTTCTTTTCTTCTTCCCAATGACTGAGTGATATAAACATGCAGATAATTCAGGAAACAGGAACAAGAAGTTTTTAAGAACTAGTTTTTCTATTCAACTACTTATTCAAAGTGATGTGCTCTTCGTTTTTGCACCCACAGCATGATTTTTCTGTGGTATTCTGTTAGGCAAGAAGGTGAGTCTACTGATGCATTATGGATTTGTTAAAACATGAATTAGAAATTGTGCTTCTTTTAGTGACCTCAAAGGAAAACCTGGATTTTATTAAAGACATGCAGCCAAATTGTTATTAGCTTTTCATCTTTATTCCCCAAAGCATAGCAGCAAAGAAAAACTCCACTGTTTAAGGGGAAATCATACAATATGGGTTTGCACAAGCAACATAATAGTCCTTTTCCCAAACTTCTCAGAGCCCATTGTGGCAGCCTTTCCCCACAAAAAATGTATTTGGTCTTTCTCCAAATTATTTGCATCTTCTTTATATTTCTGCAGGAAACATCTTTTCTTTCTTCTTTTTTAAAAACCCTGAAATTAACTGAACTGGGAGTTCAAAGTAAAGCCCCTCATCCTTATTTCCCCCTCCTTTTTTTGCCCATAAGTTTCCTCCTTCAAGAAAACTTCCTATATTTGGACAGGTATTTCCAGTATTTAAGTTGAAAACATTTAGATGTTGCTGTGTCTTAATAGTAGCAAACTTTTATTTTAAGCTATTATTGAAAAATCATCGTTTTTTTTTTTTTTAAATACAAGATGCAATGGATTCATATTTAATATTTCAAAATCTGAAGGCTCTCAAATGTATTACATTACATTGTCTTAAAGCCACTGAATCCTCTTCATTACTTTATGGTTTCAAAAATATACTTCAACATACTGTCTGTCACTTTTCTTTATTATATGTCAAAAAGGAAAAAGAATGAGAGTGGTTGCTGATATACTAATAGGCATTGCATAACATTTACTACATTCAGCCCTGGAGCAAATAAGGGTGGACAGTAAATAGATTGTGTTTAATGCCTTCAAAACACAAGAGAGCTCTTGAGAAGGGTTTCGCAATTTTCAGTTTTATCAACTGTGCCACAAACTTCTTGTTTCTCCTATTCTACTGAAGAGATGGAAGGGAAAGTTTATTGTGCAGTTAAAGTATTCAACTAAATGCTAGTTTCCCTTGCAATAATTAAGAGAAATCATGGGTTGCTCACTTTGATATATTCTACTGCAGAGGCAGCTGACCCCACTGTGAGCTGGCATTATGCTACATCTGAAGGCAAGTCAGGAGTCATGCTACCTTATTTCTGTATTTACTGATTTAAACACCTGATTTTAACAAATATTCTTTTAATAAACTGACTCAGCCACCATTAAATGGTTCTCCTATAGTAACTTAGGTATCTGTGTTTATCCATATTGCCAATAAAGAAAAACAAGTCTCAATAGGAGGGCAGATCAAGGATCATGAAATCATTTTCCTATTGGTCTCCAGTTAACAAGGAGGCAGATTACAGAATCCCCAAACATAAGTTTCACAAAAGTTAAATTTTAAAGTTACATGACCCTGTTGGTCTAAGGGCATAAAGCAGGGCAAAAAAATCATTGAAGAATGTATTTAATCAGATAAACAATTAGAACCAGATAGGATGAATCCAGGTATCTTGGGACATTTAGACAGGCTTCTGCAGAATGTGAAGTAGAAGAAGATCCTGTCTCACTGGGTGATCCAGCAGAGGCAGTAATCATGTTAAAGATTCCAATGCTCCTGACACTGGCCCGTACTTAACACTGACAACCTCTGCAAAAATTCAGCCTGAAAAGAAGTTGCATTCTCTATGTCCTTCCATTAGTGATATGAAACTGAAGATAGCTGGCAGAAGTAGGAACTTGTGTGATCAGGTCAGACAGGTGTCCCACCATGCAGTTATCCCATCTGCCTCTGATGAAAATGTAACCTCCAGGAGAAAGGAACCAAAGAAAAGAACTTCATTCCTGTCCACTCTATTACACTCTCTTTATAATGATAAATTTGAATTAAGGTGGATTTTTTTTTAATATCACTTCAGTAAGTAATGAATTACTAATTCCACAATTACATTATGCAACATGAGTAATCCATTACTTCTGATTTAAAGTAATTACATGAGTCAAAATTCCTTATTAATTTATGCCATTTTCCAAACTTCAAGTTAGTTTTTTGTTTGGTTTTTTCCCCCCTCCATTTCCTGTAAAGTAATTTTGGAATTGATTATATATTTGTTCATCCTGTAAGCAAAGACTGTAGTTATAAGTGTCTCTAAAATGTTCTTTAAGAATTTTTTTTTTAGAATTGCCTTGTAATTTTGGATTCTTAACTTGACAAACCAAAAGAATACTTGAATTTTAAACAGCAGGAATATGGAAAGATTTAATAGCAGATAAAAATGAATACCCACAAAATTATAGATTGTCTTTCAGAAATCTTGTCTTTTTGAAAACAAGCTGTAAAGAGTAAAAAACAACCTGTAAACCTGGTTTGCCTTGTACATATTTCTATCATGGCCAATATAGACAAGTAGGCAAATGTGGGAATTGGTACCTATTCTTTGCTAATGTCCACCCCCTTAATTCCACACTTTTAGAACCCCCCCCAAAGTCTTGTCTCCTATGTTTTCACTGATTATCTAAGGAAAAATGCTGGTTAAATATGAAGTTACCAGTCCATTTAGTATACTGCTAACTAGGAATTTAAGAGAGAGATAATAATGGCTATATATCTAAGGACGTTTGCAAGACTGCTTTTCTTATCTTTCTATTTGCCTAATGTTGTCTAATGCGCTGTCTTAGAAATTCCACAAACTTCCTGTCTTTAGATGACAAAATGCTCCACAACTATGGTGAAGTGATATGGGAAGATTTCTTCACAAATTTTAGTGGCTTTGAAGGATATGTTTCCTAGTATGTTTGCTGATGTCATCTCCTGCTCTGTGTATACTTGAATATAATCCTCTCAACGACAGGAGAAAACAGAAATTCCTTGAATGCTCCATAACTGCCTCTGCAAAATCCAAAACATAAGACTGAAACAACAATAAACTTAGACCAGAGTCTTATTTTGTATTCTATTTTGAAGTGTGTGTTTAAGGTATTGTAGGACCTAGCTCAAGACCTCTGTTACTCTATCTAGTGATCATATAACTAGCTTCAATTTACTTCAAAAATAATAAGGGTCTAGACAAAGAAAAAGAAAGTTGTATTTGAAAACATGAAGCAGTGCTTTCAGTATAGAAAACATGCATAAGTATAGGTTAAAAATAAATGTAAATCAAAATATAAATGTATTTCTCTAGTTCTTTGTATTCATATTCTTTTTGTTGCATAAGAGTTTTTTCATTTATGCTGCATCTTTCTCAGGTAGATTTAAATCATAACTGCAAAGAAGCTATTCTTTCTTGAAATAAGAGAAAATATTGTATGAGGATTACTGGCAAATCATTCAATATATCATTTTAATGTTATGAATATTCTTGCACCAGAAAAAATGTTAGTTTTGTTTGTTTGTGTTTTTCCTTGTCCAGGAATTAAAATCTTACACATAAACAAAGTAATAATACTTGTCTAACTGGACAGACAGCTTGAGACTTACATTTCCTTATTGGAAAGATTGGCAATTGTCTGATGTTATGGCAGAGTTCAGAATGAGAAACTTATCTCTGTGTCAATTTTTCTTGTTATATTCAAAGTCTTAAACTTAGGTCATCCTTTCTCCTAGATAGGATTTTGTCCACAGAAGCATTGCAATGTCCAGGTATTTCTTCTCCACTGAACTACTAAACTTCCACTCATAAAGTCATGATCTTCTGTAATCAGTCCTCAGTCACAAAACATTATGCACAGAAGTGTTATCATTATTGTTAAAGATGAGATAATACTTTAGCAAAAAGTTCTGTAAATAAAAAAGGATTTGAGGGAGGGGGTGAGAGAAGACTGAAACTTCTGCCATTAGCACATATTATATCTTCCTTCTGCAGTCATATTATGACTTTTTTATGATGATTTTTCCAGAGAAAACATAAGAGGGAGATTAGGACACAAAAACAATTTTGGAGGTTTGTTGGATGAATCCATGCTCCCATCATGTCTCTGTACTCACCTGTCATACTTAAGGTAACTCACTCTCTTGTCAGCCCTAGAGAGAGATTCAGCCAAACTAATGTTTGCTCATGTCGACAGAGGCACCAACCGAACCCAGCACATCCATGTTTCGGGAATCTTGTTTAGACAACTACTATTAAATTTTATTAACACAGGGTATAAATCCAGTTATAGCAAATAATTTACAGAAGTCCAACCTTGAACAGTAGTGAAGGGTTCTGAATTTTCAGATTTTAGAACAATAGAAACCCAGATGTATTGAAAATTAAACTACTATTTTAAAAACTGGGAAAAGATGAAATTTTTATTTGAGATATTAGATATCATAAACTGTAGACAACTGATAAAATATACTGTATCTTCTACCACTCACATAACTAGAATTTCACTGTCAACTTGCCATTTTATTATTCAGACTTTCATTCGCCTCTAAGTGCAAAATCTATTAATTTGGCACAACCTAAGAACTTCACTTCTGCACTGAAGTTACAATTCATTACTAATTTTCACATTTTCAGCACGTTTGTGTCATTTAACATCAGTGATTTAACATCATGAAACTTTGCTCTATTTTTAATTTTGTTCCCTCTAAAACTTTCAATAATGGAATTTCCTAAAAGTTCTTAGGAGCCAAGGCTGAATGTTTTTTATTACACAGGTCCACTCACATAAATCAGTGATTATCCACTCTACAACTTTGGTAGCTTTTCCTTGGGCCAAAAAAAAAAGCATCAATTTTTGGTAAAACTCGCTGTGGACAATGTTGCATACGTTCTGGTAGCAGAAGCACACCTCTAGAACAACAGCACTTCAAACTGTTGAAAATATTTGGAAAATGTGATGAATTACATGGTACAGAAGAAAAGCCTGTGATCCAGTAAGAGCAGCTTCCTACTAAGACTGGGCCTTGCATTTCCTTATCTTATCAATTTAATTTGTTCACAGCATACTAGGTTAGCAAAGGAACTGCTTATGTGAAACTGGGTTCAAATTCTTTCTTAGGACACAAGTGGGGATGACTTTAATGGTTTAATCCTAGTTTTCTAATTAGGCTTGTTACAGTGCTTTTGCATATCTAATCTCTTATAATTATTTACAATATTTTTTCACTTTCTTTTTTTTTTTTTTTGACATTTATGTTAGAACATCTTGATGTACTCCTGGGTTTACACGTGATCCTTAACTAACTATTGAAACAATACTTAGTATACAACTGTTCCTCTTTTCTCAACCACTGCACCTCACTTTTCATGAAAACCCATGGGCAATGGCATGATCACACTGATGAGAGGACCAGGAACGCTGAGAGTGCCATGGCACTCACCAGCACATGGCTGGACACAGAGTGTGTGCAGCTTCAGGAAGGGGCAGGTTATAGGAACAACAGAAAGCTTCTGTATAAGTCACCATCTCACACTTACCTAGGTTTCCCATGAAAAGAAATAGTCTTGTAGAGTTCCTTTTGTTGTCTACTGAGCTCTGCACCATTCGCAGTAGCCAGTGTTCCTCTGCTGACATGACAGAGATGACAAATTTATACCGCTTAGACTCGCCCCTTAACCATTTCCTCATTGCTGAGATCACTCTAAGCAGCCTGCTGGTATCCACATACTCCAAGAAATGATTCAGCAAGGATTATTGGAGAGAGGGAGAATCGCTGGCAACTGCCTTTTCAAGCTGCATCATATGGCTTGGTCCAAAATTACTAAATGAGTTTACACATTCCTTTGTCTTTTCTGTAGAGATGCTAGGCTAGATGGGAAGGCACATAATACTGATTGAAACTGATGAAAAATGCTAGAAGGATGTTTGTTCTCTTCATTTTAAGTCACGGTTTACCTATCTAAATCACATTTACTGAAACTTCATTGTTATAAGGACTACAATTTGCTCACAATTTTTCAAAAACAAAGGAAAAGGAGAATACTTCCAATGATTGCCTTTCAAAAGTCTAAATAAAAATGATAAAATAATGAAAACTGCAGTTTTATTCCAGTTGAGTTTCACTGTGTATCCATATCAGTTGTAATTTTCTAATTTTTTTTAAGACAGAACACCTGAAATATGAAAATTTTTTCCAGGATTTTTGATAATGCAAATATAGAGGTGTGTGATTTCTAGGTATTTTGTTTCAAATTACTCTCATTTAAACATATAGAAATGTATATTTACATAAATATATAAACAACTCAAACATATAAACCACTCATATTTGTAACCTTTCTAAAAGCTTACAGAACAACCAACTTTTGTCAATGTCTGTTTGACATATTTTATATGCTTTGTTAGTACATCATGAAAACATAACTTTTCAATTATGAAATCTTCTTTTCTAATTTCACATAATTAAAAAATTCCAGATATAAATTGTGTGTTGCTTAATAATTCATGCTAATGTTTAAAAGATCTTTAAAAAAAAAGTAAGTTGACTTTACAGTGTTAGTGTAATCTATTATATAACATTAATATGTATAACAGATTGCTCTCACAAGAATTAGCAGGTATTATTTTGATTTTATTTTAATTACACATATATTGTCTCTTCCATTTTATATTACACATATCGATGCCATAAGAGGCTTTTATGCATAATATTTCAAGATTTATTGCACTCAGAAGTTTTAAATGTCATTGATATGAATCTGCTATTTTGAACAGTAGTCAAGAAGACACACTGCTTTTGATGTTGATTTTTGTTGGGTTTAACAATGGTAAAATGTTATTGAAGGAAATGCTAATTTTAAAAGTATGTTCTCATTTGGAAAACATGAATATATATATTCCTCTTAAAAATCCACATATGATTTTGTATTATAACTTTCTTCTATTTGGTCAGTAATGGATTCAAGGCCAGTATATTCTGCTCTTACTTTTTTCTTCCTCATGTAAACTTTAATTATGTGTGTTGAACAAAAGGTTTCTCCACTCAGAAACTTGTTATTGTTACAGATTTTGAAAGTGGATTTAATTTTCTTGTTCATTTCTGCATAACTATTAATTATTGTGAGCTAGCACTAGTAGTGGTTCTGGCGTCTAGGTAAGGAAGGGACCATTGAAAAAATCTGGGTTTGGCCCATTTGGAGTATGCTGGGATAATTCTTATGATGCCTTTTGTCACATAAACTGAGGAACTGCACCCAAAAGAGATTGTACGGGAACCATCAAATCATTTTATCATTTTACCTAGGCCTCTAGTATCTATCAGATGTTAACAGATTTTCAACACCATTGACTTGTATTTGATTCCATTTGGAGATATAAATGTGAAAGTCTGACATTCAACTCTCACGTTTTAGGTTTTTCAGTCTTTCAGCATTCCCTGGTTTTTTTCATATATTGGATATACCAAAATAACTCCATCCCTTTAACATTCTTTCTATTCTAAATGCAATGAGCCATGACCAAAGAGCTAATCTTAAAGAAATACATGGCAAAAATAAAAAGTGGAAAGAATAAAACATTTAAACTGAAACACAGTAAGTTATAAAGGTTCCATTTTTATAAAATAAATCTGATTTCAATTAAAACAACCTCTGGAGGTAGACTAGTGTATATTATAATAAACGGGTAAATGTAAGGCGTGGGAAAAGTTCAGACATTCCTTCTAGCATATTGAATCAATTAATAGCATGTACAAGGAAACCCTGATTATTTGAAGGAGTGGAGAAAAATGACTTGATTCTTTACAAGTAGTACAGACTATTATTAGTATTCCAGATAGAGTGTGTTCTAGGGAGTCCATCATATGCTTTGATCTCTCTGCATCCACAGCTGGAAACTTTGTGCCAGTCTCTGGAAGCAGCACGAACTGACAACAGTCACCTCCATCAGGAAAGTGAGTTAGTGGTTGCAAATGTTAATCAGTGGATCAAAGAACAAAAGTGAGTAAAATTGGGTCTTTTTTTTTTTTTTTTTTTAAATCTCATTTCATTTCCTATGGCCCCAAACAATTAAAGCATTCATAAGAACTCTCTTCTCAACTTACTGCCCTATCTTTTATCTGAAGTTCTACAACAGGTTTTTATAAACATAATATTGAGGGGTTTTTTACCATCACATTTATATAATTTATATAATTTAAATAATTTATCTGTAAAAGCATAGTACAGTTTTCAGACCTGTTAATAAAGTAACTGAACTCTTCAGATAAGAAAAATTTCATGTGTATGTTCTAACACTTCGTGACTGTTTCACTAGATTTGGCAGAGCTCCCATAATAGCATTTTTAAATTTAAAATCCATTTTTGTCCACAGTATTTATGAAGATATTCTTAATGAGGAAAATGAATTTACATTCTTAAAAGTCAATAGTTAAATGAACAAGTCAAGCTGGTGAGAAGTAGCCAACCTTTACATTATTTCTCATAAGATAAGCATATGCTTCTGATTCTGTACGCACATATAGCCATAAAACTAAACCTCACCTTCTCTGATTATTTGAATAATTTAAATAATTTTTGCCATCCTTATTATGAAACCACAAGCAACATCTATAATAATGGTTTTTGACAGGTAAAAATGAGTTGCTTATTTAGAGCCTGTAGTTTTTGTGTATTTCTACAAAAACTGTCCAACATCAAGAAATTAACTAGATAATTGAATGATCCATATCACAATGATGTACAGTATGAGAATGTCATAGTCTATATCATAATGATATGGAGTATGAGAATGCCAGTGTGGGTCCACAAGAAGAAATAAATTCTCTATAAAAATTGTACAGGGTTGTGGGAAATTATTGCAAATTTGTTACGTCTCTTTGCGAGCACCTTGCCCAAACATATAGAAAGGTGTTACTAGAAAAAATGAACAGTTTAATGAGTTAAATTATAGTACAAAATAATTCTTGATATGTGGGACTGTTTCCTTTTAACAGCAAGTGCTTCTATGAGCCAGTTGGCTCCCTTTATAGGTCCCTTTATGTAGTCTGAAAAGCCTATAACTTAGGTCTCTAACAAATCAGATCAATTTAAAGCCTTTTAAAGATAAAATGACTAATTAAAAAAATTCCATTGTCTGAATCGATTAATTTCTCATTGACTAAAAAGAAAGCCCAAGACTACTTTTGGAGATGTAGATACCTAGCTTATGATCAACCTCATTTAAAAAGCTCACTGACAAGGTCAGGGCATCTCATGTGCTGGAAATCACAACTCTAGCCCTATAGATTCTGTAATGCATTGGTTATTTTCTGGTTTAAATACTAAGAGTCTACAATAGAAATGTATTGGATTTTTGGCAAGGCAAAATTCCTTATTTAACTTTTTCCTCGCTTTGACTAAAATTTTTAAATCTCTGTCATATTACAAAAATGCCATGACACCGTTTTCTGATTCTGTCTTACTTCTTTAACACACTTGAAAAAAATTCTCAATTTGCACAAAAAGTAATATTAAATAAATGAATGCAGCTCTCTATTAACACAGGCATCATGTTGCATGTTGTGGGGTTGGTTTTTTTCCCCACCAGTTTCTAAATATTTTCAAAATAGTCTGTGTTTTGCCTAGGAAACACAGGGGTTTGGATTAAGAACTTTCTTTTATAGTAGTTTATATATATTTATAGTTCACATTGTATGAGCAATTTTAAAGAAAAGACATTTTTCATAGAGCAGAAAAGGAAATTCACAAGACTCTATTTATTGCTTTGGAGTTTTTATGAGGATGTCTCAATTTCCGAAAGGAACAAACTGTATGCAGTCATTCTGATTTTTTTCACATTTTAATTAAAAAGAAACCTTGGAATTCTTTGGGGTTTTTTTGGTTAGTAGAAACTGACTCACAGAAATAATTTGTAAATTTAGGCTTTTGGGAATGACAAAGTAAATCAAATTAAGCCTACGATATGTATCATATCATAGATATCAATACAGGCAAACTAACATAATTTAAAAAATAAAATTATTAATAGCCTTTCGAGATTGCGTAATTTACTAATTACAGTGGTACAAAATACATTTTCTAAGTATAAATTTACAAAACCAATTTTTGTCTTCTGATTCTGACTTCCCTTATGCCACCATAGGGATATATTTAAATATATAATTTTGTTACAAGTGAAGGTGAGCAGAATGTTTTGCAGAGCAATCTGCCTTCTCAAAAGTTGTTTTTTTGATCTGCACTGTATGGTGCCCAAGCATTGGACCCATGACAAAAAGAGAACATTCACAGTTTACTTTTTCTGTAGTCAAGGAGGTGAAATAAAGATCCCTTTTGATATTAATTTCATTTTAGAATCACCTCATTGCTGGTTATCCTTCCTTACACCTTGTTAAAGTTTGATTTGACACTTCCAATAACCTAGATCAAAGATGTCATAATACATAATTGAGGGCCATATGGGACAGACTTCGTAAAAATTCATTTTGCAGAGAAAGGAACGCTTGCACTTATCTAACTGATACTTAACTGTAACAGTGCTCTTTTAATTCAGACAAAAATTTTGAGCAGGTTGCTCCACGAAAATTGAATAGCTGAGGTTGTGCAAAGGTGCACCAGGCCAAATTTGCTATGAGTTCAGTTACTTTGCAACATGTTACTCCTTTTCCAAAAATATGGAGATGCAATAACAAATAAGTGACAAGGTCTTGAAATATAGATAACATGTGATTTATTTCAACACAATGCTACACCATAGAGATGATAATATGGGATGATTTGCAGTAAATTTTTTTTATATTGTTTGCATTAAATGTTATTATAGATCAGATTTCAGAGTCAGTGTTTGCTTAGTGAAGGGCTGATGGAATATTGCTATTCTACTTACTTATTCACTTATTATCTATTCAGTTTTCCAGTTTTTATTTTATTTATTGCGGTTCTTTTTATGTACATTTCTTTATTGTGGGCTGCTTTTGTTCTCTTTACTATCTTTGAGTCTATGATCTGTGGAGGTAATTTTGAACAAAATTAAGAGTGCTAAATCAACATTGCCAATATGCTTGTATTTGCCTGGAATGTTAACTATGTCTTAAGATTTGTATTTCACATATAATATAGGCTTTTTATTGTAGAAGGTTATTTGAATGTCCTCTAAGAATTGCTGAATTGTTTATTGATCTAATAATTATATATATTTCTTGGAACTTCTGATGTCTGTCCTTTTTTTGTTCCTTTATCTTAAAAAAATTAATAAACAAAACATCAAAGAAAAAGGAATTTAAAAAAAAAGATTCCTAAGAATAGATCCCATAGGCTTTTATATTTGAAAATCTTCTATATCAGAGTTATTGTTTGTGGAAATCTTCTGTGTATAATTTCTCAGCTAACCTGAAAACATCTCTATGGAGTTATCTCTAAGCCCACTATCTTTGAGCTGTTAAAGAATATTTTATGATCGATAAAAATTTCTCCTGTAAATATATTTCTCATTGAATTAGAGATAACATTAGTGTTGTGAGGAAGACCGTAGTATTGGTCGAATGAAGCTAGATTATGTTGCAGTCAGACTTGTTTTCTGTTACAGGTATTTGAAATCCTTGAACATAATATATTCAAATAATCTTTGTTGAACTAGAATATTTCTACACACTTTTCCTTTTATGTCTTTATGCTGACTATTGTTGGGCCTATTTAAATTTAAAGGAGCAGTAATTGTAAAATGTAAGTAAATGTCTTAATTATTGTTGAGGAAGATCAATTCAAGGTGTTGAAGGTCCCCTTCAGTCTTAGGTGTTTTGGTCTAGGTGTGTTCTTTCCAAACACAAAGTCAGGCAAAGTGAAGTAGTTTTAAACTGAGGGGTTTTTTTCCTTTTTTCAGTAGAACCTAATCTTTCAACTTTCCCCCCCCCCCTTTTTTTTTTTGTACATTCACTACACTGTTCCTTAATTCCCTTATATTTTTTTCCTAAGGCATAGCTATTTCAAAATACATCTGTGTGTACAAACAATATATATGCGTCTACCTCATAATTCTTTACCACTGAATAGTTTGATGTACACTATACAGTGTGTATTTATTTTCCCTTAGTACTTAGATTTTTAAACATCTTCTCCTTACTGTTAACTTTGGTTCTGGCATCGAATATCTTGAAGATTATTCACGAAGTTAGCTTTCTACCTGTAGCCTAATTTTGCATGGGTTTTGAGTTTTTGAAAATATATGAGAATTTGTGTGTACATATCAGGAGGCTCTCAAGTAGTCACTTCAGAAGGGTTCAAAATTTCTTTTTCTTCAGGAAGTTTTAATGCAAACTTTATTCAATAAGCAGACTCTTGGCAACTGCATGTGCTAAACTTCTATTTTGTTTCAAGACTGCATATAGATATACCACATTCCTTTCACTTTTGATAGTTTAGTTCAGAAAACATTAACCATAGACTTCTAACTGAGGCCACCATTTGTATTGGTTCTTAGTGATGATCAGGATCCATTGTGAAATATGACTATTTGTTTCAACATCCTTTATTAACAGCTGTTGTCTTTGTTAGAAGAAATTAGTGAGTGAATAGCTGCATTAGTTTCTTTATATGTGATGGAGATTGTAGTCAATTCTGTCAATTCAACTGAATTCTGTCCTAAAGCTTTTATATTGTGATTAACTGTATTTTATCTTGTCTCTTCTTTGTGTTTTAACACGCACAAGAGTCTACAAGAAGAGAGCTTTAGGATGGTGTTAAATGTCTTCAGTATGATTATGACACCTATTTGTCATTTAGGTTAATGGTGAAGGTAAAATGAAATGTTCAAGTTGTTTTTTCTAAAATTGAGACAAGACAGAAAGCTAGGGATAAAAAGCTAAATATAGTATACATTGAAATATAAGCTAAAGGTCTTTTGAAGAGGTTTAAGTAGCTTTCCGTATGTTTTAGGTAATCAGATAATCTCAGTCCTCCTGGAATGTTCTTTGTTACATTTTTCCTTGGCTATGTAGTTCTAATCACTAGTTATAAGATCACTCTCCTGACACTACATGATTTATAGAACTACTTTATGATCATTTCAACCTTTGTGGGAATGCAGGTCCTAACCACACTGAGTGCTCTGTATTTCTAAAAATCTGTGACAAAGACAAAATAAGAAATCTGATTTCCCTGTTGTTGCACATAGGCTGATTTTTAAACTATTGCTAAACCTGTATTCCAACATTGAAAAGGAACAGTCACATTAGTTGTCAAATAGGTTTTCTGCAAAACAACACAAAGCATTTTCTAACTAGTAGAAATTATTTTATAGCATGTATGTTCTGATCAAATTAATACAGCAGTTAACAAGACCCTTCCAATATTTAAATTGTGATATGAAATGTTGTTTCTAATACTGATGTTGTCAGATATATTACTCTAACAATGAATTATTCTACTCTAATATATATTATTCTTACACTGAATATCCTATCAAGAAAAGCATATCCTATATCCAAGTCCAGAAGTGTTCATATTATTAAATGCCTAAATATTGTTTGCTTACTTACCTACTTCATTTGAGACTTCTAGGGAATATTCCATAACTAGATAACCACACTGATATTACCACAAAGGCAGGTAAAAAGGTTTGTGTGAGCAAAAGATAATCTTTCTTAATACCTCATGTCTTTACTTTTGATTTTGGAATATAATAGGCTGTCTTACTTGTCAAAGAATTTTATTTTATTATCTACTACTCATACTTACGTGTTAAGATTCTGATTGTGCTCATATTTATGGTAGATGTGTTTGGGTTTTTGTTTTTTGCAGTTTTATAAAGCTATCACTCTTGAACTTTTTTTTAGCTTCAGGAAAGTTGGCTATCATAGAATCACAGAATGTGTTTGGTTGGAAGGGAACTTAAAAGATCATCTAGTTCCAACCCCTCTGCCATGGGCAGGGACCCGTGCCACTAGACCAGGTTCTCAAAGCCCCATTCATCTGGGCCTTGAACACCTGCAGGGATGGGGCATCCATATCTCTAGACAGCTTGTTCCAGTGCCTCACCACCCTCACTGTAAAAAATTCTTCCTCGTATCTAATCTAAACCTACTCTTTTTCAGATGTTCCCCTTGTCCCCTTGCTCTTGTGAAAAGTTCCTCTCCAGCTTTCTTGTAGCCCCTTTTAAGGTACTGGTAAGCTGCTAAAAGGTTTCCCTGGGACCTTCTCTTCCCCAGGCCAAACAACTCCTGCTCTCTGAGCCTGTCTTTGCAGGAGAGATGCTCCAGTCCTCTGAGCATCCAGCCCTTTTCTGGACTCTCTCCAAGGGGTGTAAATTCTTCTTCTTTTGGGAGCCCCAAAGCTGGACAAAGTGTTCCAGATGGGATTTCATTGGGGCAGAATAGAAGGGGAGAATCATGTCCCTCAGCATTCTGGTCATGCTTGTTTAGGTATAGCCCAGGACATAGTTGGCTTTCTGGGCTACAAACATGCATTTTTGGGGCATGTCAAGCTTTTTATCCAGGAAGACCCCCAAGTCCTTCTTCTCATGGATGCAGTCAATTCATCCCCTGCCATGTTTCTACACATAGAGCATTCAGATGATGAGAACTCCGGCACAAGGTGTGATTGTTAGAGCTGTCCTGTGTAGGGCCAGCAGATGGACTTTGACGTCCTAGTGGGTGCCTTCAAAATCAGCATATTCTGTGATTCTATTCTATGATTCTATGAAAGCCTGAGGCTGGAGGGAAGGTCCTGGAAATGGAGAACTATGGAGACTGAGACACATGACTATGAGAGGGTTCCCAGAATGAAAACTGAACCTTTTGCCCAGCCACTTCCGGCCAGCAGCAAAATCATGGAGTGAAAGGGAGTTAAAAACTAAGGAATCATAAAGCTGGAGGCAGAATGAACAAGTGAATACGTGAAATAATCAAGTAGAGTCATGTCTTGTTGATTATTAAATAAGTGCTACAGCCCAGATGAACACTGAATTGTTGACATCTCTCCTGTGAAAAATGTACTGCATGGACCCAGAAAACCTATTTTCTAAGGGTTTCCAAAAGTACCAGCAGTGGTTTTACATAGAAAGAAAAATTTTAATAGTTTCAGAATTTGCTTAAGAGACTCACTGCTTCATTTTGCTTTTCTGAATTTCATTGGGCAGGCTCTGAAGAACCTTCAGGTATTTTTTAGAAATTCTCAGTGACAAATTAATAGAAACAGTCTTAGTACTACTTCCTAAAAAAATACCACAAATGTGGCAAAAAGCTTTTGTTGACTTCAATACAGACTACTGTGGTAGCCTTGTCCCTATCCTGTAATTCAATATTAATGATATTTCTCTGAAATCAGATTTTTGGGGATGGGTGGCTTTGGTCATAGGAAAATAAGTTTCCATTTTAATTTTTTTCCACATTATTATATTAAAGTAATTTTGAATAGGAAGAGAAATAGGTTTTCATTCAGTCCACCAGCAAGGAAACAGAAGAGTGCAGAAGTCCACATAGTACACATTGAAAAAAAATGCTTGAGAACAAATATGCTGCTTCTTGGTTTCTGACAGAAACTATGTATTACATTTGTAGGATTTTGCCTAGGAAATAAGCTCCAGAGAGATTCTTTCAAATGTGTCAATGGTGCATTTGCTAGGACTTTAGGAAAAACCCTTGAGAAGTCCATGAATAACAGAATTATAAATTTCACAGCTGATTGGTGTATTAACATAAAAGTCTAGGATTTAAATATTCTCCTAAGTAGGATAAAACCCAACTTAGTTTGTTATGGATATGTGCTTCATAATTAATCCTACAGTGGTTAATGAGATGTGAGACCTGAGTGCAGCTTGTCCATGTTTGGGCATTAACAGCTTCTGTCTTACACATTAATAACACCTCTTTTCTAGCTCATTTTGATTAGAATTACAGGTTTTAAACAACGCTGAGATGCATTCTACCTGTCATTGAAGACAGAAGCATTACTGTCTGAGATCATTGAGGAGGACAATGAGAGCATTACTTCCTGTCAGATTTATTTGAATTGACCAGTATTTTTAAATACCTTTGTGGGTGCACAGACAGAAAGAGAGACATAACACTGATTGTGTAGGTCTGATTTTCTTCAGGAACCAGGAAATAATCAGTAATCATGCATGTTCTTCCTCAAATCCGAGTTCCACCTCTCACCAGGATAAAATTATTTGAAAGAGAATAAAAAGAACAAAAACAAGCATTAGAAAACACAACTTTGAAACAGGAGAGGTTGGTTGCTTAGGCTTTGATAAAATAAAGCCTTCTTTGAAGATGTAAATGTATACAGCTACAAGGGAAAGACCATGATCAGTTCTCAGGTTCTGACTGAATGTGCTGGCTAGGCTGAATTTGTACCGCGCTTCACTCAGCTAATTTTGCATTGGAAACCCAGCTGAGCAGTGGTAATAAAAAAACTATCACACTTCCTTATTCTGTAAACTTGGCACTGTCTTTCCTCTGAGCTGCTCCCAGCAGTATCTGCCCTTAGAGTCTCTGCAGTTGTTTGGATGGTGTTACCTCTGACAACCAATGTAAGCTGACATAAAATGAAGAAAACATCTCTCTTTGAAATAGGATCTACCTAAAATAATTTTAAACACCAAAGTAGCTCTTATGTGGAAGTGCTCAGTGTCTCCAAGAAACATTAATTGCTATATATTGCCAAAGCATTTGATTAATATTTTGCTGAATATTATTTTAAGCCAATCAGTTAATACATTTCATGCACTAGTTGAAGGAAATCTCTTTCTTTAAAAACATATAAGCTAGAGAACCATAATGATACCAAAGAGAAGATAAAACATCCTAGAAAACATTTATTTAAAACAAAAAGTCAGTTTGGAGTAACTTGAAGAAGATTAATTAACCCTTTTGCAATAATGTATCAAGTGTTACCTAAAAACATAGTACCATAAAAAATTAAACATAGTGTAAACACACTTTCTCCTGAACTTATTAGGATTTGCAGAGTAGCATGAAATAATAAAAACAGAATTAATCAATTAGTCCAGACATGGAGCCATGAAATTTTACTTTGCAAGCAGCAAAAGAAAAAGTATTTGGTTCATAACTTGATCCAGCTACAGTCAAAGGAATAGTGGGAAAATCCAATGCAAAACTGCAGATCACACTAAAAACAGATAAAAAAAATAAAGGTGAAAAAAGCAAAAATAAAATAATCCTAAGTTCATCTGGTTCAAAATAAGATTTAGAAAAGGAAATTTGGCTCACTATGAGTTAGGTTAATGTAAATATATATTTAAGATAACACATAGCTTAAGACAATACATAAAACCAGCAATTAGAACTGTTGTCTTTATTATCACAGATTATTAAGAACCTGATTCATGATCTAACTTGTTATTGTGCTTGTGCTGTACAGAAAAAGAACAAAGGTTAGTCAAAAAAACGATTTTAAAATATCAGGAATAGTAGTCTGTCAGGAGAATGAAGTATGTTGACTTAATTGCTAGCAAATATAGAATTCAATTAGGCATTCATATAGAAGGATTTCTGTCTTAAAGGATAAAGAGATTACAGAAAACCTGAAGGATTTCTTTCGCATGGGTCTTCACAGAGGGTAATGGAGGCATACTTTCCTAAATGTAGTAAAGGTATCAGATGATGGAGAAAATCAAGGAATTAAATTGCAATAAATCACAGCAATCAGGTGGCATTCATCTAAGATTAAGATTTATTAAATAACTAATTGCTAAAGTAGTTATATTGCTTCATAAAATAATGTAATTTATGTATAGCATAAGCCTGTATGTTTGTCAATTTATATATTTCTTGCCAAATAGGTTGCCAAAGGTAATCCCAAGAAACCCAGATCAGTGAAATTCCTTTCAGTATAAATCCTTGTCCCATTGCTGTTAGCTATTTTTCAAGTGAAAGGTGTGATCTCTTGCTTATAGGTTTTGTTTGTGTTGCCTTTTTATTAGTCCTTTATTATTTGATGAAAAATATCTATTTATCTCTGGCAATTCTTATGCACAATTGTCATGTTTTCGGGATAGTATTCTCTGAGTTAATACTGTTGCTAAAACCACATGCTCTTTCTCCCTCCCCCTCCAACTGGAGGCACAAAAGGCAAAGATCACAAATTGAGATAAGAACAATTTACTGGAAACAGCAACAAGATAAGAAAACAAACAACAGCAACAATATTACTAAATAAAGGTATAAGTGCATAAAAAATTTCTATGGAAAGTCCCCAGCAATAAACAATACCAGATCGTTCCGTCTGCCATGTTTTATTTGCTGGCAGGAAACATTTCTCCCCAGAAGAGAGTCCATTCCCCCTGCCCTGGCAATGACATGAGGTGGTACAGAGTAATCTCCCTTCCAGTCACTGCAAAAATTAAACCCTGCATGGCTGGAACCAGGACAACAAAGTAGGCTACATTGTTCAATCCAGAGTCATTTCACTGTGTAACTCAGTGTGTGCTTTAAATTGCTTAAAATTATAATACAGAAATTTTCTGTGTCAAAGACAATGTAACCCAATGCTGTCTGTTACAACAGGCTCTATGACATTGTGGGACCAGTCATCTGGTAACACATAGGGTTTTTTTCCTCTTCTTCATTGATGATCCGATACCTTTTTGCTTTACGTTTTTACTTCACAGACATTAACACATTACTTTACCTTGAGAAGGTTCAAACATATAATCTCTCATTTGCCTTTGTTAAAGGCAGCACTGCAAATTTATTCCTTCCATTTTGCCTTTTTATTTTAGGCAAGTGAAGGGGGTGGGAGGCATAGTGTGGGTGTAATAGTACTGAATTAAATCATAGAATCATCAAATCATAGAATAGTTATCTGTTTATAGAAAATACATGTTGGAGCTTTTAGGTGGTTACGTCAAAGACATTTTCTTTCAAATCTCCTATAGAAATATAGAGCATAAATTGGTTACGTTGGATAGCCCGTAGCAATAAATATTTTTCTAATGAAAACATGTATTGAGAAAAAGTCCATGGATTTTTACATGGCTTTTTGAGTTTTGTCAAATCACCAGCAGTCAATTTAGTTGCTCTAATCTTTAAACCTAAGGGCCTAATTCTGACAAAGTCTGTTGATATGTCTTCATTACATTCCTATGATATTTGCTTGGAAAGAATTGCAGAATATTGCAACAGAAATTCATATTAGAATAACATTCATCCTCAGTTTTCTGAGACTCAGAAAATTTGTCATTCATTCAATGCACAACTGCATAACTCTAAAAAGACTCATTAGGAAAAAATTCTTGTTTCTATATGGGGCACATTATGGTCACTGTGCAGACGATCTTGAAAATACAGTTAAAAATTTAGCATATTCAAGTTCTTCAGTACCAGAGTAGCCATAAACCTATTTGCTATTTAGCCATTTAACACAATTATTTACTCTTCAAGAGATATACTGTTACTATAGCAACAGCTACATTTACAGTCCCAGAATAAATGGAAAGCCTAATCTGTCCTGCCAGTAAAGCAAAAAGCTTTTTAAAATGTAGTTTATCTGTTGCCTTTATAATAGAAATTAGTGGCACTCAAATTATGAGCCATGATCTGGTTGCAGACTGCCTGCTTTGATCTTGAAGGCAACTGTTACACCCAGCTCATGGTTTGACTGCATGTTCAGTAGCTTCGACAAGTGACAGTAATATACTCTTTTTATTTTCTTTTTTTTTCTTTAGACTATGATAAGATGACAGATGTAGACAGAATAAATGAGAGAATCTTTAGCTGACTGTTTTTGTGGTTGAAATGATCAGTAACCTAGGGTGAAAAAGAGCTACCTTTCACATAAAATGTTAATTTAATAGCAATGAAGTAAAAATTAGAAGTAATATAATTTTTTTAGAAGTGTTACAGTTTTCCTTATAAAAAGATATAAAATAGAAAATTTGCAAAAGAGAGTTATATAACTCTTCTTTGCAGGCTTCCTTACTGCTCAAGGAATTTGTGTCTGCAACTTGATATGATTTGGTTTTGCAGATTAAATTAGACTAAAATAAGATATCTCAGTATTCTGGATCAAGCAATGTGCTTGCAAAATATACCTTATATTACCTCATGTGCAGAGCCTGGGTTTATAAAAATAAAAGTATTTGCTATAAAAAGTATACTAAGGTGATCCATTTGGATGATGCATTTTTATATTGAAGATGGTATTAAATTATTACTATTGTTACTAAGCTACCAAACCTGACAGGTGTCTGTACAAGGAGTTATGTGAGGAACAACGCTCCACTGGTCTATGCACCAAATAAGTTGAGGTTCTTTTGTACTCTGTGTCCGCAGTGAGTGACTGAAGTTGGGTCAATCAATGCCTTGCTGTTCCTCTCCGCTTGTGCTGACTTGATCACACCCTTTGGGACAGGGAATATAAGGGCTCTCTAGAGCTCTCATCCCCTGGCCTGGAGATGCTGGTAATATGGCATATCAAACACCTCAACCCACCCCTTTTACTTGCAATGTCATTAGTAAGAATGGCTGTTCTGGCCTTGGACTGGTGCCTATTCTTGGTCTTTAAAAAAAATTTTAAAATTATTGATATATTTTTAATGATTTGGGTACTGCAACACTCATAAAATACTGTTAATCTTAAAATTACTGCCAGCATATTTCATTCTTCTTCCATATAAATATATGTGATCTCATTAAAAAAGCCCAGGAAATTTCTGCAATATACATATACTGCCTTAGCTGATTTTCTCCTCCTAATTATTGCAAAGACTGAAGAAGAAACTCTTCTTGACAGATACATAAAATCCTGTATTGAAGCTTGATTTTCACTTTTTAAAGTGGTGCTTGTTAGAGCTTTTGTTTATGATGTTTTCAATAAAAGAAGATTTCTGTGTATTCTTATGTGAGGAAAGCATCTAGATTCAAAATGCTTGAAGAAAGCTGGAATATTTTCAGGCTTAAGGGTTCCTGGTGGGAGTTTCCATGAAACAGTCTCTTCAGATAAGAAGACTGGAAAATAGTTAGTGTTTGCAGATGTACAGAAAATCTCTAATTAGTAGCATGTCATATTACCTAAATCTTGGTTACTGCATGGTAGGTAGATATTTGGCAGCCAGTTGGTCTGAGATTTAAGAAAAAAACCAAACGATGACAAATTATAATGTTAGGATTAAGCAAAAATTTTCTCGAAAACTAAAAACTATCTATTTCTGAAATTTGTTAAAAAATAAAATTTTCTAATACGTGTGATTTTAACTGAAAAGGTGTGTCAAAAGATGTAATGATGGGTTGTACCTTATTTCACAGATATTTTAAAAATTACAATAATTTAGTAAAAAAAAGGTAAATAAGGAAGGCTGTGAAAAGGCACTTTATATTCTTCAGAGCATAGAGCTGAACCAAATGCAGACAGCTGTAAATTAAGAAACGCAGAGTTTCAAATTCAGACTTCTAAATCCAAGAAGTACTGAAATACAGAACACACCCATGCAATCTTACCTCTGCCTTCATTAGCAGCAGTCCAATCCAGTTGTAATATGCGCATAACTTTTTCCTGGACAGAACAAATAGGAAATGTTTAACCCTGTAATAGAATGAATTAATCCAATCACAAGGCCTCCTTGTAAAATCAATGAGTTGTTCCTTCTCTCTTTCATACTCTTTTGTACAAGGTTAATGTTAAAATTTTAAGTTCTTAACATCATCCTCATCCCCAAATCTGGGCTTTATTTTTTACTGCAGTTACACAAAAAGGGGATTGCTGTCTCCAGTTTGTTGTTCTCTCCCCAGAGATTCAAACATCTCCCCTCATATTCTTCCCATCCTCCTGTTACTGAATGATTTGTGTATTCCTGAGAAGCTTTTCCATGCTTAATTCACACCCCTTCCATTTGTCTAATTTTTTTGAAGATTGGATTTCTTAAGAATAGACATGATACATCTTCTCTTTTACTTTTTTAGTGGGACAAGTTTGAGCTGTCAGTGTGCAGATCTACTGAATGGACTCTCACACGATTTTTTGTTGCAGATGCTCAGCCTTGCACCGCCATGAGCTGGGAGAAAACAACTGCGCTCTCTGCTCTCTTCCATCTCCTGTGAGCAGTGCTTGGCTATGTTCCCCAGGTACTTGACTTGTATAGGTGAGCATGAGGAACACTTTGGTTCATTTGCTCTGCAGGTGCTTAACTGACCAGTGGTGGAGAATAAATCTTGTGAATCATGAGTTTTGACACTAATGAAGTAAGTCACTGTGGCTGTGTATAACAAGCAAAAAAAAAAACCCCACAAACCCAACTAAAACCCATTGATGCCAATAAATGATTACATTTTTTATTCAAATATGTGCAAAAATGTTGATACTTCTGACCTGTACACCACACTGGGAAAGGTGAAAGAGTAGCGAGATTGTGTGCTGGAAACCTTTTACTCAGATAACTTACATTTGAATCTATGACTGTAAGTTATACAACAAAGCCAAGGAAGTGAACTTAGGCTTTAGAACTTCAGCGCACATATAGAAATATTGACCTTTGAACAGCAGAGTTCTCAACATTAAATACAATAAAGCTGGGATTTCTCTACAGCATTTCTCACATTTGCAACTTTCTTTATCTTTGAAGAGAAAATTCTTCAGTCCTTGTTCTATCAAAACTGCCAGTATTAATTATTAATAGGAATTTTGTTCAATGAATAATGACAGAGATGGAGCCCTTTGTTCTCAACAATTATTTATTTTCAGTCTGTGAAACTTTTCAGTTATATATTCTTGTAGTTTTGGATCACGTATGCCTTAAATTTCTTCATGTCATTTATCTCTCAACCTTGGTTGTCACACAAAAAATAAAACTTTTACCTGCAGTTTTGTCTTCATCTCAGTTTCCTTTTTCTCAGTACTAACTCTCATTAGTCCTTAACTGTCAATTTTAGTTTCTATTATTGCTTTGAGGAAAAATACCATAATTATCTAGAGCACTGAATATGTATTGACTAGGTTAGCATTTAGATTCAGTTTTACAGATGTGAATATTAAAAAAGACCTCTTCAATTCAAAAAGTTTAAATCACGTCTCAAATATTCTGATCTTATGTTTGAACTTTTAGAAAAGATTCTGGAGAAAGGATTCATAGTTTAACTTAAGTTTTTTCATTGGAGATATAATCTTATCAGAGTCAACATTTTTCAACAGAAAAACGAACTATTTGTCAACAGAACCATGAAGACAGTATTCAATAATAATTAATATATAGAAATGATTTATCCTTTATACACTGAAATTGATTTGGCAATTCAAGTTATTAACAAGGAGATTAAGGTTCATCCTTGCACAGTCATGCTGATACCTTCCTCTTCTCTTGCAGACTTTGCAGAAAAGTGAAATGTGGAGTTTTGTTTTTTAATTTTTCTCCCATGGAAAATGGACTGGGGAAATAAGCATTATAGCAAAAAAAATCCTTTTTAAGTTAGCATAAATAATATCCTTAAGACTGAAGTTTGGTCTGGTAAAAATTTTCAATTCACCACTGGAAAGGTTCTGATTTATCAGCTAGCATTCATAGGAGCCATTCCCAGGAAGTGCTATGGAAGCAGGTATGACTAATTTCTTACAGGTACTTTTCATATGGCAGACTCTTTCTGGAGGTTAGAAGAGTAGAGCATAGTACAAGCACAGAGTATTCTGTGACTTTGGCCTGTGAGTGTGGGAATACCACCCAGCACTGTTTAGTTTGCTAGCATAGACGTGGAAATATAAACTGGGATCTAATGGTTCTAAATACTATCTGATCTGAACTGTTCATTGCTGCCTCAGGAGGTGTTTAACTCCACCTGGGCACTGTGGTAGGCTGCCTGAATACAACTCTCAGTGTTCAGAAGATGTCTGCCTTGTTCATAATCTACTTTTTAAATGAATTTGATAATTTAATTATGCAAGCATTGACTGAAACATTGCAAGGGTGGAATTGCGAGGATGGCAGACCACAGAGTGAACATTACTGCCTTTTCAGATATACAACAGTATGCCTGAGGAAGCCTCCTGAAAAAGGAGAGGTTGGGTGTAGTATAAGGAGTCTTTTATCTTTTTAATGTTTATGATCCTCTGAAAATAATATTCAAGGAAGTAGCTCTTATGAAAGACATTCTCAGATACAGCAAATAATGATATTGATGAGAACAAATCAGTTTCATGGTGGAAGTGTTTAAAAATAAAAGTTTCTTTGAACTCAGTGAGAACCAGATTTAATGAAATTTAAATTGAAGTGAATGGAATAGATATGTAAGAGTTAATCAACTGGAATGGCAATAATATGGAATAGAGGCTCTTTTCTTTGAAAGAAACTGCTTGAATGAAATCATCTATCTTGATGTTTATTGTTCTTTGACCAAGGCATGCAAATGTATATTTTGAAAGCCAAATTCTAATCCAATTAAAGTAAATATCAAAGATTTGGATTTTTTCTGTCTTTGAGATTGTCTCTTCTATAGGAAAGTGAATTGTCTGCCTGCAATTCTGTGGAAGTACATTTTGGCAGCTCAGCAAGGTCATTTTTTTGTTGTTCTACTGCAGCTGTTAATACATTGCAATGATATAATTTTTGTCTTTCTTAGCATAATATCATAGTTAGCATGCAAATAGTAATAGTAAAAGCTGCTTTCTGATTTTGTTAGAGTTTTGCAGGTTGCAACAGGATATAGAAAAAATTTCACTTTTGTTGTGATCAAATATTCTTTATTTGATTCTTGACCAGCGGAGGTTTGCCTTAAAATCATTAACAATATCCACACTATGGAAACAAAATTAGGGTAAGTCAAGCCTTGCAGTCACTTCAGTGACATATATGCAATACTTGGTTTTGATTTATTTTTCCATTTTCTCCTGCAATGTTTGTAAATATTAATCCCTCTCCTACTGCAATCGTATTATTGAGGATATCTTCCCTTTATAAAATTACCTTACTCCATTCCTGGATTGAAGGTTTTCATATTTATTGCAATTCATTGTTACTGCTGTGGTCATCTGATTTATGTTGGTAAAACAATGATTTTATCTCAATGAACCAAATACACATAAATTATTATTATTACTTGGATATGGAAAAACTCAAAATCACAGATGATTGTTTTGATGGACCCAGTTTTTGAATGACATAAGTACAAGGCTAGACTACAGGTTTATCCAGAGCAGTGTCCTGTCCCTGCTCAGTGAACTTATCAGCTATAGGATGCAGTTGTGTTTCACCCAGTATAATTCCTTAGCAGCTTCTACCAATTCTTCTGAAACAGAAATTTACAATGTGTCTTAGCATTTAATAATTCTTGATAGGTTTTCATTTCATGGAAATAATTAATTTGATTTTGAAAGAACAGCATATGCTTTAGGACAGCTAGCAGTGGGCACAGAACTGTTTTACCCATATGAAATTCTGGCAGTAGATGTACTCAAAAGAGGTGGCTGCCACCACAGAGATTCTCTTTACTTCTGACACCATTTTTAAGTGCTAACTGGCTCGGGGTGGACAAGTTCACTGAGGGCAGTCAGACACAGGCTCTCTAAGGCTTCAGCAGCTCACTATTCAGAACGGCTTCAGCAGTTCAAGTGAGAGATGTTGATAAGATAGTCCAGGGCTTTATTCTTCATTGATTCCTTAACTGTCTAGGCAGTGTCAACAAGAAGCACATTTCAATTTAGTGCTTGTCCCGGGGTATTAGCTGCAAGGCACAGACAAGTCAGAAGATGCAACAGAATGGATACACAATTCCCTTTTTTTCTATCTCTCTAACCTCATCCAGTACATGAGATCTTAAATTTGCTCTTCATAACACCATTACCACAACTTCAACACTTGTGTTTGGAGAGGAAAGAGGTAGTACAAAAGCCCAGGGGTACTGCAGTAATATGTACTCACATGCAGGCGTGAAATTAGGCAGTTACACAGGTGTGAGCAGGTAGTCTCCAAAACAGCCATGTGGAATATTTCACAGCTCAAGGTCTCAGAGAACTTGCTCTCAATAGCACAACAGCTTTTATGATCAGACTGGCAGCAGTCATGTATTCTGTAGACCTGACACCTAACTTCTACTCACACTAGAAGTCCCTCCCTCCTCATCCTTTCTTTATCCCATAATAAAACCATGCAAATAAAATAAGCAATTATGATTTATCTGTTTTGACCATAAGAGCTGGTATTAGCTGCAGAGAGGAGTGAATACAAAGGTGTCCACTGAAAACTGATGAGCTTTACAGAACCATGGATTGGTATAACGAAGAACAAGAAACAACTCTAGGTATCACAGAGCTCTTAACAATTAAAGAACCCCTTATTGGCTCATGTGTTGGAAGTCTTCACAGAATCAAACAGAATCACATCATTTAGGTTGGAAGGGACCTCTTGAGACTGTCTTATCCAATCAAGTAATATCAGCTAGAACAGATTGCTCAGGATCATGTGAGTCAGGTTTTGAATATCTCCACAGACGTAGACTCCACAACTTCTCCACCAACCTGTTCCAGCATTTGATCAGAGTCACAATAAAAGAGCTTTTCTGTATTGCATTTCATGGGAATCATTTTGTGCCAATTGCTTCCTGTTGTGTTGCTGGGCACCACTGAGAAGGGTCTGGCTCCCTCTTCCTCATTCCCTTCAATCAGATATTTATACTTATTGAAAACAAATCTCTTCTTCATGCTGAACATGAAGTCTCTTTCAGTCTCTCGTCATACAGATGATGCTTCAGTCCTCTGATGACATTTGCAGCCCTGTGCTGGACTCACTCCAGTAAGTCCATATTTTACTTGTAGTGAAGAGTTCGGAACTGGACACAATACTCAGCTGTCTTACCAGTGGTGAGTAGAGATGAAGGATCATCTCTTGACCTGCTGGTAACACTTCCAAATTCAGCCCAAAATACCATTATCTTTCTTTGCAATGAAGACACATTGTTGGCTGTTGTTCAACTTGCTGGCCATCAATAACCCATGGTCTTTCTCTGCAGAGTTCCCCTCCAGCCAGTTATGGCAGAGTATCGGTGCCGGGGGTTCTTCCTCCCAAGTTGCAAATGCTTACACTTCCCTTTGCTGAATTTCATGAGACTCCTTTCAGCCCAATTACTCACTCCATCCAGGTCCCCTAAAATGGCACCTGGTCTACTGGCCACTCCTTCCAGTTTTGTATCACTGCAAATTTTCTGACCCGCACCATTTCCCATCATCCAAGTCAGTAATGACGAGTTTAACCAGTACTGACAGTATCAGTCCCTGGGGTACACACTACTGGCTTGCCTCCAAACTTTGTGGCAGTGAAGCCTGTTTGAAGCAGATTTTGAGCAGAGCTTTCTTTTCCTCCAAAAGCAGTCTGTGATCCAAATTAAAATCAGTAGTTGAGAAACGTGGAACATTTTCAAGTGTACTATTGTTCCAAAGAAATACAATTTTTACTTCTCTCTTCATGTGATTAAGCATAAGGATATTGAATGTAATTTCATTTTTGTCTCATTCTTCATTGTTTGATTAATATCTATATTTAAATTGGGATCAGACTACTTAATTTAAACTAGAAATGGTTGTTCCTCCTTATGAGAGCACTGTGATATAACTTTCTAAATTATATAAAAAATATTAATTGCTCAGGAAGCTTTCAGGATTTATAATGGCAAGTCTGAAATAATCTGGCAACTGTCATACATAAACAAAAAGATCTATTGAAGAATAAAATAACCAAGACTGTACAATTCCAAAACACTGAAATTCTATTTTAATAGATTTAAGGGAACCACAAAAATCATGTTGCCATGACCACCTAGATGAATTATTTTCTCTGCAGCCCAGCAGTAGTGACAGTTCCTGTACTGTAATTCTAAGAAATTTCTTATTGCTTCCATTGCTTCTTAGGCTACTTAACATCAACCTTCCCTTGTACAGCTCCCTAATATTTCAGCATACTTCAGAAAATGTCTACAAGAGAGAATTTATGATGGGAGATTTTCAGGACAACAGATTAAGGGTAGAGCAGAATATCTCGTGAACTCTGGTCTGCATGGACATCAGCCAGATGCACAGTGATCTCTTCTGACCTGTCCCTGTTCACATTGGGGTACCCCTGCACAGGGTGGTACAAGCAACAAAAAATCTGAAAACCAGCTGAAAACTACTTATGTGGGGGAGCATAAGATAATCTGATTCCCATAGGAAAAATAATTGAGATGAGAATACTTGATTGTTAATTTTCATGTTTAATTACAATGTAACTTCTATTTTGCGTGAAATTTTGTCAGAACTGATATTTTACAAGAGTGACTCCTGTAGTGCAGCAAAATTTGGTGCCTTTACAACTTGTTTTGGAAGACACAAGGTAATGGGGTCCAGTGTACGTGCTGCAGGCATTATTGCTGTGACTGCTAAATGTTATGTGGTTGCTTTTGTAGCAGGGATGCGATTGAGGCCTCCAACTCATTTCACAATAGACTATTGAATACCCATCAGCTGAAGCAAATTTCAGTCAGTAGCAACCCGAAATGCAATTGAACTTAATGACCTAGAGGTGAAAGGCTCTGTATCTCATTACCTCTTCCCTAAACCTTCCAGTCCCAGAGTATTTTCTTCAGTCTTTTGAAAAGAAACAGCTATTGTACAGACATAACTGCTGCTATCTTAGTCATTTAACTTTAGATTGTTGAGTTTCATTATTGTTTATTCCTTTGTCTCAAGCTGAATCATTTTCTATGAATCAGATAAAGCACTATCATTATGATATCATTTATGAAGGCTACATAATTGTAGCTTTTCTAGCTTTTCTCACAAAATCTTTGAAATAGTGCATTTCTTTCCTCACTAAATACTAATTTATTTTCAGATGTGGCTATTACATTATTCTGTTTATTTCTCAAGGAAATCCTTTTTAAGTAGACATTCTCTATATTTTCCTATGAGTATCTGGAGTTCATTAGCTTTAACAGTAAAGTGAATTTTCTGAGAGACACTTTGCAAAAGTATTTCTGGAATTTTGGCAATTTTTCAAAAAACTTTCTGGTTTTAAAAATTTGAGAGAAGAGGTGTATTTATTATATACTTGACCTGAACAAAACCCAGAGATTGCTATAACAGTTATATTTTCAGTGCATTTACCTAACCTGTCAGTGTCCTTCAGTTAGAAATATTTTATGCACCATTAAACTGAAGCATCAAAGACATGAGAAGCTTGTTTCCATCCAAGTAATAAGTTTACATCCTAAAAAGTGAAAGACAATAATCCAAATCCTTACTACTTCTGAACAAAAATATTTTGTCTCACCCCTTAAGATTTCAGGTATATTATCTGAGGTGAATTCTTGCAACAATGAGACAAAGATATCATTTAGTGATCAAAAATCCTGCTTGGAAAAACATTTAGGGTAAATGTTTGTGTTCATCCCTCTTCAGGAAAAGGAAAAAAAGAAAAAGAAAAAAAAAGAACAATCAAAACAAAAGGAGCAAAAAAAAAAGAAAAGCTGAGCTTGGCTTTTTGTGTGTGCTTGACTTCCAAAAGATTCACAAACCACTAAACCAGAAATATGCTCTTTAAAAGACTATAAGCAGTGGGAGGCCACATAGAACAAGATGCCTGGCAGCTGAAGAGCCCTCCCACCAATGAACATTGGCACTAGTGACTCCTTTGAACCAGGAAAATTTTATTGAAATTGGGATATTTCACCAGCATTTTCCATTTTCCTTTTTAAAAGCAAGGGAAAAAAGCAACTAGCCCAGTTGCATTTCAGAAAAAGTTTGACATACCATTTGCATACATGGTCAATTGAAATGATCTTAAAATCTTTGTATATGCATTTTCTAGCTAATCAGGTAAGTAAAGACCACCCTTAAAAGTGGAACAAAGAGGAAAGAAAGAAGTATTTCTAACTTATATTTTTCATCTCCTTTGCTTAATGTATGGATTTTTTATTATGTTAATATCATCATAAACATCATGAACATCATGAACATCATCAGCATCATCAACATCATCAACATCATCATCACCAACATCATCATGTCTCTCAAAAGGATTTCATTGACCTGAAACCTCATATTTGTATAAAATCTGTGGATATAATTTTTAATAGATATTTAGAATGCTCATGTATGGAGGATGCAAATGAAAATTCCTTGCCTTTCCCAAAATTTTTTTAATGGTTTTGAATATAAATGCAGTGGTTTTCCAGGACTTTCTTGCCTTTATATTCGGCAAGACCTACATCCAGGAAATTATTTAATGTATAGTAAGAGGTAAAATATAGTATTTTAATTTTTTGCCAAAATGAAGTCACGTAAGAACATATATTGATAAACTACCTGCAGAGCTGAATTATGCAAAAGAGTTTTATTCCTTCTAAGCCACAGGAATGCAAGACAGAATTCTTCATGAAATATCTGTAATGCTGTACAACAGTCCCACAAAAATAACTACCTTTGTTTGCAATTCTAGCAGAGATGTCAAGAATTTAATGTGCCTTTGCCATAAACTGCCCTCTTATCCATGAAAATGTGTCCTTGTGAACAAAGCTGAGATTTGTAGCATAGGAAAACTTGTACAGTCATCATGTCTACTGTAGCTACTTTGTTGACGGGTAGAAAATTTTAGTTTCAATCAAAGCTGTTAATCTGGGCTGTTCCTCAAACATTATATTACCTTTCTTTTTTTCTTAAGCTATTTATATTAGCCCTTAGGTTTATAAAAGTGCTCAGCCATTTTTTAAGTTGCAATAAAAATAGCAGGCACCATGAGACAGAAAACAGAAAAGGAAAATATATCCCACCCAAAAGAAGAATTTCTTATTAGTCAATCAATGCAATATACATTATAGGAATTTAGTCCAAGGGGGTTTAATTTGCCATATATTTTAAACATTGAGGCTTGTTAGGGAGTATGGTTGTGGGGAAAAGAGTGAAGGACTTCATAACATATTTGAAGAATGAAAGTGGTTTCAGACCCTCAGGCATAGGAAGTTCTTATATGGTATTTTTTCTCCTACTGCATGACCATTATTTATTTATTTCATGTTAAAGTACCACATATAGAAAATCGAAACAGAAGGCAAAATGTCTGTTGGAGACCTCAATTTCTACAGTTCTTCATAGTTGAATTTGTCTCTCTGTGTACAAACCATCCTTATCTGATGGTCCCATCTTTTCATATTCCCTTTCCCCTTTTTTTTTCCCAAGGAGCACGGACAAGCCTTCCAAATTAATTTTTTTTTTTTTTAAATTCCTTGAGGATCTGCTTTGCCTTAATTTATACCCCCAACCTCTAAGTCCCCTGTTGCAGTTAGTAGCATCCAGGTCAAAGGAGTACCTGGATGGACTCTTGCTGGAGCTCAGAAAAACAGTCATGATTTTTCTGAAGGGTAACTGTAGATTGTAGAAAAATGTATTAAAAACTTGGATAAATCCTCCGCTTGTGATGAAGAGGTACCTTTTTGTCAGGATTGATTTGTCAAAGAGTGGGGTTTAAGGTTGGGTGTTTTTTTGAGAATATATTACCTGAATTGAGGAGAAAAATTCAATAATGTTAAAAATATTTTTAACAAGAAATAACTTGCATGTAAGAACATTTGCAGGGAGTATTAAGAGGTAAGTGGATGAAGACTGTGGCAATGCTGAGAGTAAAGGCCATAACAGGGATATGACAAAAGGAGATGGAGTTTAAGGGAAGATTTATTCATGTACATAAAAAAAAAAGGAGCAAAAAGTAGTAAGATGAGAGGAAAAGAAAGAAGGAAAAGTAAATGAGTTGAGAATTTTGTGGGTGATAGCTCTTTCTAGCTCTAGCTCTGTTTTCATGAGCATTTTCTTGGGGGAGCAGGGCAGGAATGGCATGGGAACAGGGTAGAAAATGAGTTATCCATTTAGACATTCCTGGTCTCACCTGATATGAGTCCTCTTTCTCTTCTCCCAAGTGATTTGAATCCCTTCTTCTAAACATGTATGAACATACTGTTTTCCTCATCTGCAATGTATTCAGAAATTTTCTAGTCTAGGTGTTTTGAACGTCCCCTTCCTCTTGTGCACACGTTAGGATACCAGGAGCTGCTGAACTACGTTTGAACAGATCTTTGTGACATTCCCAGCGCAGAAGTCATCACTGCTCCTCTGTGTAGTCAAAACATAGAACTGGTGTAGAAACTGATATGTAGTTAAAGGACAGAAAAATACAAGGTTTACAGGTTCTCCATTATTGTGATTAGGCAAATAAATAGCAAAACCTAATGAAAGAACAGGAATAGCTCTACTCTTCTAGAGCTTTGCTTTTGTCTGTGTTCTTTCTGTATTATTTTTGAAGAGAAATAACTTCCTTAAATTTTCTTTCTTTGGAAATATCAATATTTCATATGACATACCCATTATTTATTGAAATTTTCATGACCTTTGAGGTGATTGAACATAGAAAATTCACAGGATATTTAGAAAGTCATCTGATACAAAGGCTCCTGAGACACCACTCTCTGCTTCCTTCAAGCATCTCTTAAGGTTGACAATTCCATTCTGCTTGGTTTTGAATTTTCATACATGCACACACTTTTAAATCAAACTAAAACTATTTAAAGTGTTCAGCTTTAGAAGTGATTTCTCATCATGGTGATAGCTTGTTGTCCAAGGTGCAAACTCATGTCATCTAAGAAAATATCCTATTTCTGTGATTTAGTAGATTTTTTTTGTTAATAACCTTGCTATACATATTGCCTTTGCCATGTGAACAGCTTTTGCAAACTAATAAGTACACACACACAAAAAATTAATAATGTCTTTGGTTTTACAATGCCCAGTATATATATTCATTGCAGTATTTTGGTATGTCCTGTGCTGATTTCTTGTATTTGTCTATTATGACCAGCTGAAGAAGGTAATTAATTAAATGTAACCATGTTTATAAAGGGAAAATCAGCAAGCAAGAGAGGAGGATAAAAAAAAGAGAGTGAGAAATAGTAGAAGCAATGCCAAATTAGAGAAGAAGGGGGAGCAGCTGCTCCAGATGTCAGAAACAAGATCCCCTGTAGCTCACAGAGAAGACCACCCTGGAGCAGATATCCTTACTGCAGCCCATGAAGCAGTTAGATATTTCATGAAGGAACTGGAGCCTGTGGAGAGCCCATACTGGAGTAGGTTTATCCAGAAAAACTGAAGCCCATGGGGAAAGCCTGCAGCAGAGCAGGGAAAAAGCATACTGAGGAAGGAGGGATAGAACAAACTGTTCCGGATTGACCCTAATCTCCGTTTCTCATCTTCCTGAGCTGCTCAGGGGCTGAGTCGATGAAACCAGAGTAATCGTTGAACCTGGAAGAATGGGGGAGAAAAGATGGTGCTTTAATGTTTGTTTCTCACTATTCATATACATTTTAATTGGAAATAACTTAATTTTCTCCCAACAGAGCCAGTTTTGTCCATGATGATAATTGATAAGTGATCTTCCTGTCTTTTACCTTGATCTATGAACTTTCTTGTTCTATTTTTTCCCTTGTCCTGCTGAGAAGTAGAAATGTGAAAGCACCTCTGTAGAAGTTTGGGCCTTAGTTTAACACACCAAAATTATGCAAGTTTCTTGCAAGTCTGTCTATTGCCAGGGACGAATAGGATGTTCCTTGCTTCTGCTGGCCATTTTCCATTTCTGAGTGTTGTTGCTAGGAGCTGGAGATACTCCACACTTCTGCATGGTAAGTTAAGGGAACCTCAAAAGTGTTGACGTTATGAATGAAGTGCTTATAATAATTCATAAATTATTTAATCAAATATAGCTGCTCAGCACTCAGACAGTATCACCAGATTGAACTATTCCTGTTTTTCTGTAAGCCATGTTTTCAAGTTTTTCTTGATGAAGTCCTCTCAGTGATCTACAGCTTCTACGATAGAAATTAATTTCCAAACTGCTCTCTGAAGACAATATATTTCATTTAGCTGACTATCTTCTGTTGCATTCCATAAGACAGCATTGCTCCACTTTCTCAACTGTTTTCTCAGTTGTGTTTCACTCAGTCTAATAGTCAAAGTTTCTGTGGTGTTCTGGTACAATGTTTCACAATTGGTGCTTACTTTCCTCTGAGAGTAGACAAAAATAAAAATATTACTGTGAGGGTTAAAATACCTTGCGAACAGGAAAAAGAAGTGATTTTTGATGCTTTCCAGTTGGTTTCACTATATAAGATAAAAAAAATCTCAAAACTACATTTTCATTAAATTGTTCACAGAAAGTCCATAGAGTTCAAAGAACAACTTTATAACCTTTGACCTTGCTCTTTATTGTTATGATATACTGTATAATTATTTTATTGGCATTATTTTATTGGATTTTAAGATACTATTATGCTGCTTTGTTGGCTGTTTCATAGCCTCAAGTAGCATAAGCCACAATGCTTGCAGTGGATTTCTGCAGTTTAATTAGTATGCTGCTGTGCTGTTTTTAGTGGCATGCTGCTATGGTACCTTTAATTGAAATCTTTCTCTTATGACTGTGATAATTATATCACCCTGATGCCTTTAATCTGGCACCATTATATAGCATGTGGCTGTGCTGCATTAACTTCTTGATATTAATCATTTGGATTAGCACCAAGGGATAACCCAGAAGTAAGAAACCCACTGGCTCCCCAGTTGGAGTATTTTCTGTAAGTCCATGAACACATGCCTATGGCATACTCAAAGATATCAAGATAAGAACCTTTCTGTTAAAATTATGTTTTTAAAACCCTTGGAGTAATGCATCTACTTGGTCTTTTTCTGAATTTCCTGTATCCCATGAAAAAAAATTTTTATTAATTCTAAGAAACTTCAGTTTTTCTCCTCATTTATGTTTGAGTCTCATGGGCTAGTAAATGAATGCAAATTGCTCTTTAGCAATCCTTTTGGATATATCACAAAATACCAGATACTTTGTACAAAAGTTGAAAGGTCCCTTTCTTGCTTTCTTCCTATTTATTTAAATGTATTAGCTCAGTGTTGCAGAGGGCATTTCAAAAACAAAAGGGAAAAAAAAGCGCAGACAAACAAAACCCACCAAAAATCATGCTTTCTTCACACCCAGTAGCTGGAGACAGGAATTAATGCCATTTGATACAGAAAAAATTGATGCACTATAATACCATGTACAGTTGAGAAGGACCATCTTACTTCTGAAAATTGATGATTATTTTTATAACTCTATCTTCCTTGATCTATTTAGTGCAAAAGGTAGTGTCCGTGCGACGTCTCGTAATGAATGAAATCAGTCAGCTAAAGTATATCCTGATAAATCTGAAGGTGATGTTGCTATATTGGAGGATGCATCAGGAAGAAGCAACAGTGTTGATATATTTTTGTATCATATAATAGTTAGAGTTGGAATGGACCTTAAAGACCACCTAGCTCCAACCCTCCTGCCATGGGTAGGGAACCCTCCACTAGACCAGGCTACTCAAAGCCCCATCCAGTCTGGCCTTGAATGCACCTAAGGAATTGGGCGTCCATAATTGGGATATTAGGCGGTAGTCTGCTAAGTGGCATTGATTTTTTTGAACACCTGTTTGCATTCTTATGAGTTGCACTAGTTTAGTTTTCTATTGATTTCTATAAAGATTTTGGTGCAGTCAAATTGCCTGGACTAATGCACTGAGCTACCTCCTTTTGCAACTATGAGACATCTCTGTTCACTATTAAATTCAGATCTTGTATGGCATAACATAATCTTGGAACAATTTTTCAGTTATCCGGACAAAAATTTCCAGTAGTGCAAATTGATCCATATCTTGCACTACAATCCCAGCTCTTTGAGCAGAGACTTGAGAAGCAGAGCGTCTCTCTGGAAGTAGTTGTGATTTTAAGATACATTTTGTTAAGTGACTTACCACTCTGTGCCAGCCATGAAATAAGGAATTGAGTAAGTTTTTCAAGAGTTGAAGGAATCAGAGTTGTTGAGGTTTTTAAGTAGCTCTGCAGAGAAAGACCGGTCCCACCGGGGGTCCTGGTGGACAACCAGCTGTCCATGAGCCAGCAGTGTGTCCTTGTGGCCAAGGAGGTCAATGGCATCCTGGGGAGCTTTAGGAAGGGCATTGCCAGCAGGCCGAAGGCTGTGATCCTGCCCCTCTGCTGAGTCTTGGTGAGGCTGCCCCGGGAATGCTGTGTCCAGTTCTGGGGTCTCCAGCTCAAGAGATGCATGGAGCTCCTGAAGTGAGTCCTGCAGAGGACTACAAAGATCATGAGGAGCACCTCACTTATGAAGAAACAAGACTCAGAGGGGATTGTATCTGTGTTTACAAACAGCTATAGGGAAAGTGCCTAGAGGATGGAGCCAGGCTCTTCTCAGTGGTGCCAAGCAACAGGATTAGAGGAAATGGAAAGAAACTGAAACATGAATTTCCACCTGAACATGAGGAAGAACTTCTTCACAGTGTGGGTGACTGAGGTTTCCCACAGAGGCTGTAGAGTCTCCTTCTCTGGAAATGCTCAAAAGCTGTCGGGATACAATCCTCAGGTAAAGTGTCATGAGAAAAATAATGCAATTTGGTTCCTTCCACAGATCAAAGAGGTTACCACCTAGGGGCATTGTACATATTATGGGATGCATGATGGGAAGAACATTCTGGATTTTGGGAGGCCTTATTATTGGTTGCCTTAAGAAATAACCAAGGCCAGGGAAAGGGAGAGATTAAAGTGGTTTGAGGAAGAAAAAGCAGGAAAATAGGGCGTTAATTGAATTATTAGGTCCAGCCCTATATGAACAATTACCTGGACAATACACTTGCCTCTCTGTAGCTTGACCCTCACCACTGCAGTCTGTCCTGTTTTCTCAATTAACTCCATTTCTCTTTCTGTGGGTGAAGGGCTGACTGTTCCGTTTGTGTGTGAGTGTATGGGGTAAGGGCCAGCAGCTGCTGACATGGGTCAGGGGGGTCCATGTGTTCAGGGTTCCAGAGACTGCAGCAGGTGAGGCTCCATTTATCAGTGCGTGGTCGCTCGTGAAACCAGAACTGATGAGCAGGATAATTGCCCCAGGAGCCATGTCTGTCTCTGAAAGTAAGGCACCTGGAGGAGTTAGCTCAGTAGATAGAGATGTCTTTTGAGATTGCTATTATTAGGAAGGCTGACATAAGAGAAAAATGAGTTTTAGAATACAGCTTCATTATGCCAGCTAAAGACAATCAGTGTAAAAAATGTTTACATTTTTATAAAAACGCAGTGGTTTAGGTTAACACATTCTCTCAGCAGTACTGTTCATTCTCTCATATTTTCCAAACAAGCTGTCACTTAAAATTTTTTGACTTCTTAGTCTTATTGTGAAAAGAAGGTAAGGAGTGACAAAACTGAATTCAGACAAATGTGACCCTGAGTCTTACATATCAAATCAACATATGTGAGGGTGTGACCAGTTTATGCTTAGCTGTCTCTTTCCTTATTTCCATCCACTCTGTTCAGCACTTTTCTCTACATTCAGCAGTATCAATATAGTTAATTTTACTTGTTTAAGAGTTAACGATATAGCTTAGATGTAGGTCTGTGTTTTTATAGGTTTTCTAATTTTTTTTTCTAATTATTTTTTAATTGCTTTCATGTGCTTTGACTAAGAACCTAGTATTAAGACAGTCTGGCTGTTTTAGTGCTAAGGTAGATCTGGTCTATGTTTCTGGTAGTGCAAATATTTTATCCTTACAATAGGATCTACTTACAGGGAACTTGGTGAAAAATCTATTACTGTACATTTGAGTTTAAGAAAAGCTAAAATAACTTCATTTATTTTAAAGAAGAAAGGGAGAAGGCCCATTTCCACCACCTCAGAATAATTCACACTGACACATTCTTTTTTCCACATGGAGGTGTTCACCCTGTTCTTTAGTTTTAATGACATCAGGTGAGGCTGAGAAGATCTTCAACAACTGAAAACTCACTGTCAGCGTTTGCTAAAATGTATAATAGATTTTTAGCCAAAGTACATAAAAGGATCAAAGGTATTTTAATATACTTTACAAGAAGTAAGGACACATACACCCACAATAAATTACTTCTATTTTGATGGAAAATATACATTCTTATTCATATGTTTGTATGGGTGTACTTATAGCTATATGAAAAAGTAAATTCATATAAACACAATTTTGTAATGTGGGTTTGTTTATAAGCATTTTATATTTCACTGTTTGCGTGTGTGTTTATGTCTGTACACATATGTATACATAACATGATCTGTATTTGATCTACAGATGCTGGTAAGACAACATTTTGTACACTTGCCTAAGTGCTAAAAAGAGGAAATTATTTACATTTGCACTCCAAGCTGCTGCCAGAAAAGCCTTTCTACATCACATATTTCAATCTGCTGTACGCATGTGCCTGCATACACATCTAAAATACACCCTATCACTACCACAACACCATTGCTTTTAGAAATTATGATTCCTTTTTCAGAACATATTCCTGACTGAAAAACTCAATTTTTTCATGTATTGCTATCAGATGCATTCCAGAAAACTGGGGACTAACTACAAAAGCCTACAACCTAAATGCTACTTGTGCAGATTTCTTTAAGTATAAGATATTGACCAGCTAGAAAAAAAAATTATGGATGTGACCAGGGATAAATTTTATTGTGTATTGAATCTTTTAAAGATAAAAATACATGGTTAAAAATTTGAGCATACTAACAGTTTGTATTTTTGCTTGAGATTTACAAAATCTGGAATCAACTACAGAGAATAAGTCACCAGTAACTCTGTTTATCTTAGTTAAAATTAATCTAAATTTCCAATAGGTAAATTTTTACTCTGAGGTGCTCTTTAGCTAGAAAAGATTGTTCAATCGCTTTCAGAACAATTGCAGTAGAAATCCAATTGTTCTTCCAACTGCCTGTTGTAAAATTCCAGCTACCTAAGCTAAACAAACGCAGCTGAGAGCTGTTAGATGTGTTTACCCAGAGCTTTTCAGAGATCAAAGGGGGGAAAAAAGCACATCTGTATATTGAATTAAACTTTTTACTTTACTTGAAAATAAATTTTTTTTAAAAGCATTATTCCTTCCTCATGAAGTTTTCCCCAGAGACCCCCACTTCTGAACTGTGCATGTACAATTTAAGGCACTTAGCCTTAGGAGGGGCTACCTCCTGCTGTAGATGAAGAGCTCGACACTAGGACTTATGTTAAATAGAGGCATGTACCTCCTCTTCCTTCGGGGTCCTGCTATTTGTCCTGTAACAGGGATTGGAATCTTTGGTCGCCATTCAGATGCACTTTTCTTAAAATGTTACCACCTGTAGGCTACTGTTACATTATTTCTTTGAAAATCCTGAAAACATGAGGGTAGTTTTGTTCAATTTAGCTTTACTGGGGGTATGTGGTTTTACAGACAAGAAAGAAAGTGCTGGTTTTTCCCCCCTTGAGATGCTATTATGGTCATGGGCATCTTGATGTCTGATTTTAAAAAGTGAACTTCACAAGAACACAATTTCACAAAATGCCCCTGCCAGAATAATATGTTTTATGCTTAGTGTGCCATGAGGAAAATGGTGACCTTAAGGTGGTATTCTGTTTGTGCATACATTTCCCTCTAAGCTCTACAGGAGAGGGTAAAATGTCACAAAGTTCTGATTTGGGAACAACTTTTCTCCCCTGTTTGGGGCAGAGACAGAAAGGGTTCAGGTTTCTTAATGACACAGTCTTTTAGAGTCAAAGCAGTTAAATATAAACACAAAATCACAATGTCTCTTGTTTTTAGGAGACACTAAAAAAAAAACCAAGAGACATTGCAATACAATACAATAAAGTGTTTGATGAGTGAGCAATCGATGTATTGCTCGGTATACATCATGAGTATGCTTAGTGTTTGTTAATACCTCATCAAAAGCAAGGACTATAAGAAATGTAGGCTATCTGTGAGCTTGTGATGTATTGATTTGAAAAATAAGGCCAAACATGAAATCATTTACTGTAACTTTGTTGTAGTAAGCTATTTCCAAGTACAAAAAGAATAATATGTTACCTAAATAGCCTCTTTTTATGTGTTTAGGTTAAAAAAAGAAAGACTGGGAAGATCAGAGTGAAAAATCAACTCCTCATTGGTCTTACCGCAAGAAATGTTAAGGGCTACTTTATTTTTTAAGGTGAAAAAAATGTTATTTGTATTTATGTTATATTCTATATTAGTTTAATAGTATAACATTTGTTTTCCTGCAAAAATGGCATTTGTTTTTTAAGTACACTTAATTCTTGTTTGCAGGGGGAATCTTTGCTCACTTTTTGTCTGTTTATGTGTATCAGTGAAAATCATGATACCAGAAGAAGTACCACAATTGTAAACAAAAATTAATTTCAGAATTCAGGAAATTTTACAGATCTTGGTCTGTTTTGGCTCTTATATTTTATGTGACCAGGTTTTGGCAATGCCTTTTATATACACATTCTGTAGAACCTTGTTTATGGCTTTATAATGCAGTCTTTCTAATAGCTAAATAGCAATAAGATTCCAATAGATAGCAATTTTTCCATATGAAGAATGCGTAATTCATTATATCTAATTTTGGAGAAGTGGATAGTCTTTTAGGATAAATCTAAAAATCTCTTGCTCAATGAAACTCAACTGGATTAATCTGTGGAATGGCCAAGTGATCTAGCACTTATAGTGGATGGGATACAGGTTTTCAAACCCATGCCAGAACAGACTCCTCCTAGGAGCCTCTCTGTGTCGCAAAGCATACTGGTCTACATGAACACCATGGGACCCTTCACTCTGCCTCATCCTTCACCTCCACTGGTAGTCAGCAGCCATCTGGGCATTCTGATTGGGAATGAGGGGAGGCATTGCTTCCCTCTTCATTCTCAATCTGTGTGCCTGTTTCTAAGATGCTCTATTTCTGGCAGAGCACACAATTTAAGGATCAGATGGGATTTTCTCATCGGTTGCAATCACAGTGACATCCAGAATCAGAGAGTATTTTACCTTTTCAGAAGAACTTCACCATTTTAAAAAGTTGTACCAAACAATAGTAAATTAATGTGGGGAAATGCCCTTTCGCTGGTGCTCTAAAGGCGCAAGGTAATAAACTTAAAGCCATTAGGTAAAACAATTCCTTCAAGTTTAGGCATAACACTGAACTAGAAATGTGATTTTTAAGTTAAAGCAGATTTCCTGTGAAACAGATAGAAATACCAGAAGAGGAGTTTAGGCATGTCTGTACTCATCCATGTCCTTTAAGACACTGAGTAAGGCTGGAGAACCTCCTAGTTTGGTAAATTAAAATATTTCTCATTCCTTAAAGTTTTCCTGCTAGAATCTTGCAAAAAATATTCTTCTGGCTTAGTACTACTGAGTCTCAGTATTATGGCACAGTAAGGACGAATATATTATTTTAATGTGAAGCCTGTCGAGGAAGTACAAAATTGAAGAAACAGTGAAGAACATGTTAGAATATGAACCATTTTGTGTGCTTAGAAAAAATAAAACCCTCAGAAGTCCTGTCATGGTCCCTCACAAGCTGTGACTTGAGAGCAGTAGAAAATGGGTTGAAGAGAGCAAACATCATCTTAGGTGGCTCCCTACATTTCATCTTTACATTCTACATTATATCCTGACAAAATAGATGAGCTTTGAAAAGTAGTCATCCACTACTTCAATTAAAATGAATAAATCTGGCAAGTGATGCTTTGAAACCTGTCCCTTTCCATGTATATCTTTCACTTGAGTATCTTATTTTAAAATTCTAAATCTTATTTGCTTTAAGCAATTAACTTTCCTTTGAATCTTCCTTCCATTTACCTTGACATTTAATTTACCAAATCTCTCTCTCTCTGTGTCTCTCCCTCTCTCTCTCCCTCTCTCTTTCTCTCTCTCATATTACTATTACCCTTTCTCTGGTTGTTTTTTGTTTATGTTATAATTATATTGCCTGATAAATTTCCATTTGATCATTTCAGGAGTGGAGCACACTTTACTGTTTGATTCTAAGGACACTGTGCCTTTGAATCTAGTATATTTTAAAATTCAGTTAAGTTATTGGAAAACAGTCAGACTGGAGATTTCCCCTTGAGTTATTCTGTAAGCTTTTGTGGTTTTCCTATCATTTCTTTTATATGTTCATATTTTTGGGGGCATGAGAGTAAAGTTCAGTCTCTTATTCCCCTGGCAAACATTCATAAAACAAAAGAAACACCACCTGATTGCTAGTGTGAGAGAAATTACGGATCACCATATGCCAAATGCTGTTAGTAGCACAAAGTGAAAAGACAGAAAAAATAAAAATGCCCACAATATCTCCATTCTGTAATCTTCTTTAGGTATAATAAGTAGTGTTATTTTTTACAATGATGGATATGAGGTTTTTTTTCTGATAAAATGTGAGTTGTAAATGGAGTCTGTCTTTAAAAAAGAAAAAAAGAAACCAAACTACTTCCTGAAAAAGCTTGACTGTTTCTAAGTTTTACTTTTGATATATCTGAAGAGAATTTTGATCCAGAAATAATTGCTGTAAATATTGAACCATATCATATAATATATGGGTGACATATTACTTTTTTTTTAATAATTAAAAGATGGGCAAAAACCCCACATTTTCTTCTATTGTAATTCCTCACATTATATAATTAATTCTTTCATTAGATGTATCTTAATTTCCATATACCTCTCATTCTGTCTTGCATGTAAATGTTTTGGCCCTACAAATTTATTATGCTCAAAGATGCCAAGAATGTGTAAGAGAACTCTCCTTTTTAAACAATTTTTTTTTGACAGGAGCTGGAGACTCAGGACCTTGATAACCTTACTAAGTTGAGGACTTCTTCAATATCTGACCCCACAGGGTTGAACAGTACCCTCATTGTTTCCTTGTCTATATAACCAGGGACCAAGCCCACCATAGCCACCCAACTGTGCTGATAGCTCAGGTTCAGCAAGTTACTCACCATTATTTCTGTCTTCTAGTGTGTCACTGATTTCCAAATTATAATCATCCAGTCCTGTTGCCAGATGTATGACTGTACATGTGTCTCTCCCAAAGTACATGATGTTGGATTGAGACTGGTTCCACAAGTCATCTTTATCGCTTCCTAAAACTAACGTGCCCTCATCACAACTTAGTACTTCACCAATTCTTGTATGACTTGAAAGCTTTGCCAGCAAAAATGTAATGTTCTGCCAGATAATCAATAGAAATTCCAACTAGCTGTCAGTAAAAAAAAACCACTTTCAGAATATGGTTTCCTGAGAAATTTGATGATGAATTCTTATGAAGAATTATTATTTTACCAATTTAAATTGCAAAACTTATTTTTGAATGAAGATCTGAGCTGAAAAATACAGACAAGTGAACTCTTAATAGCTAGCTACAAAATAGAAATTCCTGCATGATATATTTTTTTATTGTTCTTCCGATCACTTTCTTCTCTTTTAATAAACCCTAAGTCTCAACTGTCTACAAGTTAAGATTAGTCTCCTGTGTATTTCATATTTAAAAAGGGGGGTTCCTAAGTCACAAAGATGACAACAAGTATTTGCCTAAAAAAAAGAAATTTGACCTGGGGATCAGTCTTATGGTGCCTCTTAGTGCTGGAGTGAAATTGGTGTTGATGTGTGAACCAGGCTAAGGATTTACATGAATTCATGGTGAATTTTGTAATTGATGTCATAACTGTCTGCTTTATATTCTTTGTGGTTCTGTGCATGTGTCTGTAGCTCATAGGGAATTCCAAAATGAGTGACAGTCCACAGGGAGTAAAGAAGAGACTGAAGATGTCCTTCTTTTTCTGTTTATTAAATATTGGAAGATGCATATGAAAGAAAGCAATATTTGAAAGATATATTTATGGAATGACGTAAGCCTTTTTGCCTCACTGTTTGATGACATATATAAGAATAATTTTAAAAAGTATGTATAAAAAAGATATTGAATAAAAATTTCAGTGTTGGTTTGCCAAGCAACAAATATTTTGAATTCTCTATGTTTCTATGTCATGTATTATTTTCAAATATTTTGATGTCAACACTGCCTCTTACCCCTAGTGTTAAGTGAAATGTGCAACAAAAAGAGAAGAACTTGGAGTCAGGAAATGACAAAGTTGAGGTTACACATGCAGCATGAACTTGCTTTCCTTGTGTGTCTATGTTTTGATAAGATCCTTTATTATTTGATCACAGAAGTGTTTGACTTTTGTTCTCCATTTAATTCCAGGTCAAAATCAAACTGTACAACTTCAGATTGGTATGAGATAGGTCTTCACTGGGCCACAACAAGGCAAGTTTTGATCAATCTGAGTGAGCTAGGATCATCTGGAGAAGTGAGCGTTGTCTCGTGAAAGACGCCAAGAGTTAAAATCGAGCAGTCTGGGCTTCTGCTTTGCTTGAAATGTTGCTACACCTCTGTTCTGTCATTGTAAATATTCATTCAAGTATTTCCTGATCTCACAAGAGTGTTCTGAGAATAAATTCATTACTCCTTATGAAGCACACTGATATTACAGAGATGACATACATAGAAGCCTATGAAGAAAAATAAAAGCTAATTTGCTTCAGGGCTTAGAGGATATGTCGTAAATACAATGTGGAACCACATGTTGAACATAAGGATAAAAAGAAATATCCAGGTGTTGCTTAGCGCTTTGTCCCCCGTATTAACGAAAGGCTCAGGGGAGGGAAAGGGTGGGAGAAAAAGCTTGCTTTTTTCCTACAAGGATTTTGACAGCAAACTAGTACGTGACATGCACAAAGCACAGGACAGAAGTAATGTTGGAGATTTTATTAGCAGCTCTTCAGTTATAGTTGTCATGAAACTTATTCAAAAGGGAATTAAAATTCTTCTTTACCCATATACACTTTGAATGGACCTCTTTAGAATACAAGGGATTGTGGTGCATAGAGAGGTCAATTTATAATGCCTTATGCCAGCAATAATTTATCTGTTCTTGTATATATATATATATGTATATATATATATATGTAATGTAAACATGAATATCTTAGAAGATAGTTTTACATTTATTATGAACATTCCTCATTAGAAAGTAAATATTTTCAAATATCACAAATCTTCACAAAGGCATTAAGTCTTTGTGATACTTTATGCTATTTTCTCCCTTTTTGATAGTAGCTGAAATAAAGAAAATGGCTTACAGATTTAGCTGTGTATATAGTTTGAAAGTAACAACTGAAAAATGATGTTCATAATCTGAATTGCAATGAAACCAATTATCTGTACCATGGTGTTTCACTTGGGAATACTCTGAAAGGTTTAGTATTTCTTAAAAGAAATTAAAAACAGCTGTAAAAATACCATAAAACAAAAATAGCAGCTGCAAAAGAGATTAACATTCCTAAATTTCATTTGAACCTGAGATGTTATTTTTCCAACAGAAACATACATATATACTGATTTTAAAAATCTATTCTTTATGAAACTATATCCTTTTAAGAAAAAGATGTGTTTTGATTTTTTTTTCATTTCACCAGTTCTTGATGTTACCGATGAATTTCATAACATTTTTCCCCTCTTCCTAGGAATTTTGTATTACCTTTTCTTCTGTAATTGTCAAAGAAAAGCTACAATTGTTGAATCTTGAAGAATGATTTAAATATAACCTATTAAGAATTAAAGATCTGCCTAATAAACAATTTATAGCAATCCTTGCACTTTTGTTACTTACAGCTGTCAAACAGCTTTCAAACTGCGCCCAAATCACCCTGTGCCTGTTTTAAAATTTTATATAGCGTCTGTTTTCCAATTAAGCAGCCAGTCATAGATGAAACCTTTCCTAATCTTTTTCATATATGTAATAAAACCAAATGTAATTTATAAAACAGAACTGGAGGTGCTGACAGTATAAAACAGTTTATTTTGCAGTCTTGGTCAAAACATATGGCAGCAACTTTTCTAGACTTCTGCCAGATGGCGGGCCTTAATCGATTTTGTCTGTTGTGCCGTATGTTAATTCTCTGTGAAAAGTGTTTCTTCAAACTCAATTAAAAAAATAATGACTTTCATTTTCTTACTGAGCAACTAATGCTAAAACTGTCATTTAGATACATCTGTTTAAGTTTGAAAAGTTTTTGAAAACCCAAGATATTTACACAACAGGTAAATTCATTCTAATGGCCTTGAAAGCTGAGATTGTTATTCATCAGCTTGTGTATCATTTCATGTGAATCTGAATAAGTTTACCTTTATGATAATATTCTTTAACTTGTATTTCTGTTTTTCTTGTGGCTATTTTAACTGATAATAGTGTTTCATTTTGCAAATTAGAGTAATTCTGAGCACCAAAAGACTCCAGAGTAAAATCTCAAATCATCAACACTACACTCATTACTCCAAACTATAAACACATTAAACTACAAAAAGAGAATAGCATCTATTCTACATCTTGATAAAGATACTTTATGATGCAATAGCTGTTATAAACTTTCAGTGATGGTCTACCCAATTCATTGTGGTGTTCTTCCTACATCTCCCATATTAAAATATTGTATTTTATGTGACCATTCTACATTGAATAAATGTTTCACAAAGGCCAGTCTCCAAGGTTATTTTAACAGGCAATTTTTGTTATGCTACAGTATGAAATTTCTTCACTACCCAATAAATAATGAGGCATTAATTTTTGATAAAGGTGCTTCCTGATGGGCAAACATCGTGGACACAAAATCTTTAAATTCTACTAAAATTCTAGCAGTTATAGTTTCTATGTATTTTGATGAATATGTTAATAGTATGGATACCTTAATAAATACATTTTTTAAAAATCTGTGAGTTAATGGAAAATATAGTAAATGTTTATACATTTTGGCCTCTTTTTACTGCCATTGTTCTTTTGTTATACATACTGTTTGTGACACATGCTTAGATTTTGAACTAAAATAAGATGTGTGCATAACAGAAATCAAATGAAAGGAACTAGTCCCCAGAGAAATATGCAATCCTTTTGTAGAACCTAGCTTTAATGTAGACCAGTACTTAACATGTTCACAACTTATAATGTATGAAATGGGTGTATGTTGAAACAAAATATCAACCAGATCTATTCTCCTTACCATGTTTATTTTATGACTGCTTTCTTTTGAAATAGAGCAGGGTTATGATAATATGTATGTAGACTAAATAGGTTGTGTTTTCTCCTGCAATAATCCCACAAAGTACAGGGCAGAAACACTGTGTTTTTCCAATACAATCCAGCAAGGGCAAATGACAGCCTTACCTGATGGCTGATATCTTTTATAGTACAGCTGTGACATATTTTATGCATCACAAAGAATGATCAAACATTTCTCCAGAGCCTTTCTGTCATGGAATGTGGCCCTATGTCCTACGTATGCCTTTACTTTAGCCTGTAATACACCTAAACACTAAATTAGATATTTGTTGCCAATTGATAATTATTTTTTAATCAGGGTGTATTTAGGAACCGAATAAAATCTTTATTTTTTTGTTATATTTAATATTTATCGTCTTTTAGTATATTATAATGATTGTTTGGAATATATTTAAGATAAATAGTGCGCATACTTAGTAATAAAAATGCCCCTGTAGGCAATTAAATAATTTTAAATGGAGCATGTGCTTATATTTTGGAAAGTAAAATGGAGTACAGCTTACTAAAAGTTGGATATCTGGGGATTTTGGAATGTAGCACTTAACAATATTTTAAAGAATCTTACTTATAAAATTATGTTGATGTATTTGAATCAAAACCACATAGCAATTTAACTGTCTTGAGTTTTTCATAATCTTAAGTGTTTTTAAAGCAAGGTTCAAACACAGATTTAACATCTAATGCAATATATAATCAAGAGTGAGGACAGTGCTCTTTGCCAGTCACTGAGTTGGTTCCCCGCACACAGACTTCTAGTGTCATTTGAGAGATCTAAGGTATCCAGTATGATGGATTGTAAAAATGATGGCTGCCTTGCCCCTGTGGAAGGGAAGTGGAAAGCTGAAAGCACAAAATAAGGCATCTTAACAATGATGTTTATTTAGCAACTACTTCAAAACCTGGATGGAAGGCGAGCCATAACACCACATGGGTTTTTTTGACAAGGGAAAGAAGTCTGTTGTTCGTATAAACTCCGTTTTAAAGCAAACTTTTTTTACACAGTTTTGGTCTAGTCATAACTGGAAGGGGGCACACAACACTATTTATAGCCATTAAGCATCAGTTATGAGAGGAATATATCACTATTACAGTAATAGAGGAATCTGATCCAGGCAGAACTCAGGAGGAGACCTCTCGTTGTTTCACCAAACAAAGCTTGTGGGTCTGCTTTTCCATTTTGAGATTTTTTGTTCCAAGACTCAAATGTTTTTGACTTTGCATCTCATTGTCATGTTTTTAACACTACAAGAGATCTGCTAGGAAGACCTCTGTTGCTGAAAAAATAGAAATCAATAGGAATTGACTCAGCCTAGGAGTAGTCCATTATAAAACTAGATATTACTTTGGAAAGCACTATAATAAACAATAGAATAATAACACTAAATAGAAAATATGACCAAACTATGCTCTCATGGGCATCATTCTTCTAATAGGGAAAAAGTAGATAAGATTCAGTCATAGATCAGTTCACAAGATTCAATTCACATCTCTGCAGGATAATAAAAAAGTGGCTTTTTTATCAGTTAATGCCTTACACACTCTTCAACAGGTGACAAGAGTTAGACTTTTATAAGTGTCTATATACCTTTTTCTGGTGCTCCAAAAGGTGGAGACTGAGTGTCCTTTTCTTACAATATCTTTTATACCTTGGACAGGTAAGTAGCTGCTAGTCCGACAACATATTAATCTGCAAATTTCTATTTCTTTGTTCAATTTAGAGTGATTGTTCTGTACATCGTCACATATCTTATTTTGGCCAACAGTCTGTAGACAAAATTCTCTCTTTTTTCTCAGCAATAGCACTGGGAAAACATCATTTTTAAGTGGCATGAATCATGAGCTTCATTTTTCTTTGAAACACCTTTAGAAGAGAGAAGGTGCTTTGATTAGTGAGGTTTAGAAAATGGAAGCAGTATTAGAAGGGAAAAAATAGAAAGTGGATAAAAAAGAAGATAAAAAGAGGTTTAAAGAAATTGTATTTTCTGATTTTTTTCTTTTCATAATCTCCTTTAAAAATATTACTCGATGATAATGCTTTTCCTATTGCAGTAATGAAGTGCACTATTTGCCGGTGACCATGGATAGAGGAGGAAACCAAACTAAGAACTTTCCTGAGAAATTACTGAGGGTAAAGTTAGAATTAAATTGTAAGATCCTTTTTTCTATGTCTCGTAATCTAACATGTAAGAGCAGGAGAATTGGGAACTATCCTGTCCTACTTATTAATAGAACAATTCCAAGTCAAATAAGAAGAAAGCAGACAATATCCCAAGAAAGAAAATGACTCTTCCTATACCATTGTCAAGGTTAGGTTCAAACCACTGAGATGTTAACAGTAAGATTTTTATTGGCTTCTATGAGTTTCCTTGCTTCTTTGTGGAAAGGGAGAGCAGCCAATGCTTAAAACACTTGAGGTACTTTCAGAATTCAGCAAAGACAGTCTAATCTTAAAAGCACGCTATACAGCACAGTAGCATGGGAAGAAGACCTTAGCAAATGGATGGACTAAAGCCGTGTATATAATAAATAAATGCAAAACATTCAAATTTTACCAAAGCCATGAATTATTTTCAGTTTAGACCTTTCTGTAACAAGTTTTGATCAGTTCCTTTTCTTTTTTTTTTTTTTTTAAATAGGTTTGGGTCCTGGTTTAGATTTTACAGAATTAGCAACTTAGTGGGCATTCTCAAAATCAGCAAGGAGAAATTCTTTAAAGAGAAGGAATGGAGAATTTCGGCGTAAAGATCTGTTTTCACTTATTTCCAAACCGTTGGTCTACACCTGTCAAACCTAATATAGATTACATGGGGCATGAGAAACAAAATATGCTCAGGTAATTTTTAAAAACTGAATTAAATTTTCTTCCTCTCCTCTCCTCTCCTCTCCACTTTATTTTCCTTTTAATTATATTTACTTAAGTTTNAAGGAATGGAGAATTTCGGCGTAAAGATCTGTTTTCACTTATTTCCAAACCGTTGGTCTACACCTGTCAAACCTAATATAGATTACATGGGGCATGAGAAACAAAATATGCTCAGGTAATTTTTAAAAACTGAATTAAATTTTCTTCCTCTCCTCTCCTCTCCTCTCCTCTCCTCTCCCCTTTATTTTCCTTTTAATTATATTTACTTAAGTTTTTCAGGTGCCAATGGACCTGAAAGCACTTCTAGTGCATCACAGACTTGCCATATATTTATTTATGACCTTTATCAACAACAGATGAGCAATTGTACATAAATTGCATGGTGATCATGTGGCATGGGTAATTATCCACAAGAGACTGGGAAGGAAATATCAGACAACTTCTCATCTAAAACAGAATTAGAAAACAGGTTTATAGTGGTGTACCAAGACAAAGTTGTAAACGTACTTTGGTTAAAATATATACCTGCAGTACTATCTCAATTAATGGAGAATCCTAGGGTTCAGTTAATTTAACAATCAAATACATAGAGGGTTTTTTACACAGAAAATATACACTAATATTTCTATATTTCATTAATATAGGATCCATATTTCAGCTGGAAAATCTCTCAGAGAAGCTGAGCAATCAGCCTCTCTGGGTATGGTATAGTAATGTACTAGCTTGTGTGTATGAGGTCTTATTATAGAGATGTCAGTTTTAGTTTGAAACATAAACATATTTTTATTTATACATTAGTGCTTATAGTGATCAATGACCATCTATGCAGTATATTAGAATTTGGTTTTGATCAGTAGAAAGCAATTATTCATAAAACTCAAAACAGAAGGCAAAGTTGTGAAAGAAAGCAGAAGAATTATGTCTTTCTTACAGGGAAGGTAATTTTAATATAGACGAGATTGGCCCAAGTCCTGCAGTTTGGATTGATAGATTATCTAGCAGAACTATCATTTCAATAATCTCAATGACAGTGTAACAGTGGATACTTGGTACAATATTATAAATTAAATTTACTGCGAATGTCATTGAAGAGAATATGGAAAGAGATCTGTCATTTGTATTTGCAGAAGTTAAGAGAGTAAAAAATTTAAGATTCTTTGGCAAAACATAACAAAAATTGTATACATGATAAAGTTATGCTATGAGTTGTTTACAATATTTCTTTCATCATTACTTTGCTCATTAGGATACTTGAATTACTCTAATATTTATTTGATCAGAGAGGGATGATATTCTTTTTAACAGAGATATATTCTTCATTAAATTTCTGGATTTAAGAGTATCCAATGTGCATTTTTCAGAAACACTTTTTTTTTCAGAAAATATGAGCTGCCTCTGTCTTATTACAGTCTACTTATGCAACTGTAAAGTTAATCTGTGAACTGGAAAATTAATATTTACCTCCATATAGAGTCGTATGTTGGCTTGGCAGTGATTCTTGCAACATAGATACCAGGTTGGTAATATAAAAGTTCTGGAATACAGGGAAGTAAGGAACAATAATAAAAGTATTCTTTTTGTTTACAGTTTTTTGTAGCCTAATTTTATCCCTTTCTTTGTCATCACAAGGTCATAAACAATGTAATCTAAAAGCTTTAAGCAAAATTACAGAAGACTTGAATTTGCAGGCACCTGAAAATTGTTTGCAACACACTGGAGCTAAATTATTTTCAAAGTTAGAATTCATAAGTTGAGATGAACTTTCCTACCTAAGGGAATTTATTGGGAATTATCTCTGAAAGCAGAAACCTGCCATTAGTATAAAGTGCAATTAATGCAAAGAAACTTAGTGGTTGGGTTTTGTGTTGTTGTTATTTGTTTGGTTTGGGGTGTTTTTTAATGCATGCTGAAATCAAATGGACATAAAAATAAACTATATTGCAATCTAACCCTCCATATGTCATATCTTTGTTTGCAAAAAACGTATATACATATTTTAGATTAAGTCGGTCAGCAAGCTGGAAAATATAAGAGATCCAATTAATATTAATTATGCTAGTTTTAAACTATAATTGAAATGAAAAATGGAATTCTTCAAACCAATGTCCATGCAGAATGTATTCCTACAGAGGGGATATCAGGTGGGTCCCTAGAGACCTTAGTTCTGTTTTAAGCCTGCTACTGGCTTACTTTAAGACTCTTGGCAAATCACATTACAACATTGTGTGTAAGTTTCTCCACCTAAATAGTGAAAATTTTCATAAAATGCTTTGGAAACATATACTTCCATGAAGTGTAGATGAATACTGTTGAAAACATGGTCATTATTTGTAATATAAATAATTTATGAAATTATGAAAAAATACTCAACATCTAGGTTACTGTGGGGTTGTTTGTACTGATCTGCCTAATTTCTATGTTTGTTGTACCTTCATCAAAAATGCTTACACAGCTGAACATATGCTTTTCCCTGACTCTTAAAACAAAGAAAATTTAAAAATGCACACAACTGTATTTTTCCTTATTTCTGTATTTTCACTCTCATTTTCCTCCTAGTTCCTTCCCAGTATTGCCAGCAGGTCAGATGGGGTGATCCTTTCCCTCTACTCAGCACTGGTACCACCTCAAGTGCTCGATCCAGTTCTGGGTTCCCCAGATCAAGAGAGACATGGATATACTGAAGAAAGCCAAACAAAAGACGACAAAAATGATCCAGGGACTGGAGTGTCTCTCAGTGGTAAGTCTGAGAGAGCTGAGACTGATCAGTCTGGAAAAGAGGGTACTCAGGAGAGACCCCATCAAACGTGTATAAACACCTAAAGGTGTGATGGGAGACAAGGCAAACAGGAGAGAGCCAGGACCAGAGTCAGTGGTCAAAAACAGGACAGGAAGCTTCATTAGAAGATCAGAAAACATGGTTTTACCTGAGGGTGACCAAGCACTGGCACACTCAGGTGTGTCACACTGGTTACTCAGGGAGCTTGTGGTGTCTGTTATTGATATTCAAAAGCCATTTGGATGTGTTCTTTGGCAGTGTGTTCTAGGGGGCCCTGCTTCAGCAGGGATTTGGGATGACTCCCAGAGGTCCCTTCCAATATCAACCATTCCATGATTCTGTGATTTCACATGTTTCAGTAATTTGCCACTCACAACACTTCAACATTTGCATTTTTTCCTGAGGTATTCCCTTACATCAAAAATACATTTTCCCCAATTATTTCATATTCTCAAAATTTGATTACACTTGTATAACAATGACTCTTACTAAAGAGATGATATTTTGTGCTGTCTTTAATTCATCAGGGAAAGCTGATCAAAAGAATTTCTCTTAATTCCAGAATAGACTTGCACTTGCAAAGCAAACTGAATGTATTTATTGCATGTACAGTTATTAAGCTGTTGTGGAAAATACCATACCAATGATTTTAAATAACCCAGAGGGAATGTATAATATGAAATTAATCTGCTTCTGCTGTAACATATGAAAAAATTAAGAAAAAACAAAATGGAAGCAGGAGGGTGCTACTGTCACATTGAGAAAATCAGTAATTTTGATTGGTTCTATGATCTATTTATCTATCTATCTATCTATCTATCTATCTGTCTAATCTATCTATCTTTCCATGTCCTGTTGAATTCCATGTTTTCCCTTTTCTCTTACAGTTATCCCTTCCTAGTGGAGAAGAAGTTGATAAGACTTTCCTTGTCACCAATGGGTGCATAGCCTAGTTCCATTTGTCTAGAAAATTGAAACCAGTGTGTCAAAAGGGAAGAGAAAATCTGTCACGACCATAAGGACGTATAGGATGATAATTCAAGACAGCTTGCAATGACTTTGAGCCAAAACTCATATTTACCACTGAGAAAATACAGATTATGACTTCTACACATGATTTTTTTTCCCCTTCACATTTCTTTGGAACTGTTCCTTAATTCAAATACTTTTGTAAATACATTTGGCAATCATTTTAATTTCCAGCACAGTATTTATACAATTACAGTAATAATCCGACTTGTTATCCTTTGTTGAATCTATCATCCAGGAAAATGTAAAAAAGTAAAAATTTCTGAATGCCACTAGGATGAACACATTCTTCAAAACATCCCTCATTTTAAGAATATTCAGTGCATGTGACTGAAATCATTATGTCATACCCTTGTCTGCCTACATAGCCAAAGCAACATTCAAACCAATAGCAAAAACCTGTAGCAGTTTCGCATGTACAAAGTTGAGCTCAAGAGATTAATGCCATATAAGGAGTTTTTTTGAAATTCATTTATATGATCTGCAACTGTTGACATTTTTTTCTTAGTTATTTGAGAAAAAAATATTCTATGTTGATTATAGCAAGAATTTGCTTTCTATAAGCTGTTAGGGTTTTCTTAAGACATTTGACTATGGTGCATCAAAGCATGAAATGACCATGATTTGTTGCAGAGAGCAATTTCCAGCTGAGACAAAGTTATTGGAACTCCTACTGGCTCAGCTGGAAGGAGGGAATTTTCTTGGAGGATGTTGTGGAGTAAATAACTACAGAATCTAAGTGTCCTACTTTTAGTTACAACCACAGTAATATGCAGAACGTATGTGCATACTAAATCTCATCACCAGTAGAAATATGGCTAATGAGTTACATTTCCTGTGATATTCAACCTCCATATGGCAGGTACAATATTTATCACACCATATGCTTGATACTATGGACAAGAGTACATTCTGTAAACATGATTATGACACCTTTTCATTGATTCAAGAAGTGGCATTCAAACAGAAACTGTTTCAAGCTTCTGCCAAGATGGAATAGCTGAGAGGAAGTCAGTAAAGTATTACCAGAAGTTTTCCGAGCAGGAATGTTTTTGTCCAAGGAGACGTCAGTATCAAAATAAAAAACAACTAATCATTGCTAAAATACTTCACATAATTTCACAATGGTGAATATTATAATTTTTACCTGAAGATTTTATTTTCAGATTAATATTTCTCTGTTACACCTGCTATCCTCAGTATATTTCCATTAACCATAACAGAAGTATTGATACCTAACCCATATGGAGACACTTATGTTCAGGCATCATATGGAATGGAATCCAACTTTCCATAGGGATGCAGCGGCCTAAACACAAGCTCCTAGTGCCATAGCAAATGTCTCCAAGTAATCTGCACGTAGCTTTCACATGACACACAGGACAGGCAGAAGGCCATGCCATTCTGCAACAAATGTTTAACTTATCTGATCAGCTGTTTTATACAGCTGAGATTACGAGAGTTCTTGTATGTCATAAATATATGAAAATAACTTTGAACAACTGCCTTTATGTTCTCTACCCTAACTACAAGACAATCTGATCTCCTATCTTTATTTTCCCAAAATACTAGTAGCGACATAGAGTTTAACATAGAACTTATTACCTAAATACTGACGTAATGTTGTTTTGTAAAGATTATTCAGATCATACTAAATATCTGCCAAAAATATTTTTCTGTGTCGATTATCTAAATATAAAATGTTTGTCACATATTGAAAAAATCTTTTAAGTGCTGAAAGGACCATTAATTCTCCCATAAAGTGTGGAAAACACTAGTTTCTTTTTCTTTTACAAAAAGAATAAGATCTGTTTGCAGAGATCATTTTGAAACTGCAAGATTACAACCAGGAAAAGTAATTGTAAGGAAATCTTGAAAATATAAATCAGCTTTTAAAAAATAAACCAGATTGTTTTCAGCAGGAATAATCATAAAACAAGAATTCACACATAAAAATCAGTTATTGTTAAGTTCATGTAAGATTATGTCTATTATAAAGGGCAATAGTTATTACAGAAGAAAATGAAGTGTTAGAAAAATATATAATTATCAGAAAAAAGGGTTTTTCATACTGAACAAAATTAAAACGACTACTAGTTTTAAAAATATGGCATGTACAAAATAAGGTTTTCTTTCATGACTTATCCAACTGTCGTTTCAAAGATCTAACATGAAATCCTTGAGTAGGGACGTAAAAAAATCTCTGTTTTTCATTCTTAAATATCCAGAGAAGGAGAATACTATTCTTTCTACCAAAAAACCTAATAAATGAAACCCTCCAATGCACAAGCCCCTCCCTCCTTGTAAATATTTGAATTATGCCTAAAGAAGCTTGTTACAATTATGCATATATATGCAAAGTCCTCTAAGTATTGGCATTCTTTGTACATAAACTGTCCTTCAATTTATCTTTAAGTAAAAATTTGGCAATAGAAATGTTTTAATTGTAAATTTGTGATGATTTTTTATTCTTCATATCCTAGGTTATTATCACAGGAAACAGCTCTGGAAGCAAGTAACTATTTTTTATGGGAGAAACTACTTACCTTGACAAAGATTACAATAAGGCTTTCTTTCTTGTCTGGAGGATGAGGCAGTTGGGGATCTTTGTTGTCATTGAAAAGAAAAGCAACCAAACCAAACCAAGGCAAAACATGGTAAGCTACACAGAAATATGACCTTAAAAACTAATTAAACCACATTTCTGAAGAGGTTTTGCTGAGTATTTTCATTAGATTTTAGGTGTAGTAGCAGGCATTACACACATAGCAAGGACTTGGGACTTGCGCCATGTGGTCTCAGTCCCAGTAACTAGAATAAATAGGCTTTAATTTAATAAATACACTAGAGAGTAGAGTACCTCACAGTGTCATTCTGGAAAGGTACTTCCGAAACAGCTACTGAAAAATGGGTTTGAATTTCAATATTACCATTGGTAAATTAGGATGTTGTTATTCACATTCAGCTTTCTGAAAACCAGATGCAAAATCTTGTGGTTTCACTCAGCAGGTAATGGACAAGAGAGTCTTCACCATCCACCTTGAGATTTCTATATCTCACCTATCAGAGAGAGAATCAAGATAAGTAACAAGATCCAAAATTCTTAGCTGGTGAAAGTGAGTTGATTTAAAGGCTGCCTATAAATAATCAGAATTTGAAAAATGGTATTGAAGCTGAAAACTGTTTAAAAATGAATGAAGAAAGGTAAGAGAAAAGGAAACTAAAGGAATTAGGTATTAAGGAAGATGGGAAAAAAATAGGGCATGAAATAAGAAAAGAAAAAAAGAACAAAAAACCCAACAGCAACAAAACTAATTACAAGTATGACTTAAGTGAACGACAATGTAGGGAATGCTCCAACACTTCAGTATAGCTTTTAAGACCATTTCATTGATTCCAATGGTAATACAATGGTTTTAGTGCAGTGGCCAAATTTCTTATCATGTGCTGCATTAACTAGGCATATAGAGTAAGTTAAGAATGAAGTGGTAAATTTGCTTTTGTTGGTTTAATCCAGACCTTTAACTTCACTGTTTTGCATTTAATAAAATACATTATCAAAAAGAAGCGTGACATCTCCTTATGAAAAATGTTTTATCTACATAAAGGCAAATTAAAGAGCAGGTGGTGGATTTAGAAGAATCTAAGTCAACTACCATGCCATACCATGGAAAGAAATATTCTCATTGTTAGTTAGAGACTATCACAAAGAGTCAAATGCAAAGCTAAGTGAATCATTCCTCCTAGAATTCGTAATTACTTATCCAGCAGAGGATTTCATTACACTGCATCTGGGGTGGCATGAAGCCTGTGATAGGGAAAAAATGAACAAATTTTAAAGCTGATTATATGTGAATATTTGAAAATTATGTGTACTTTAAAAAATGTATTCTTATTAGAAAATGTGTGCAACAGCTTCAATATTTTATTCTGTTGATGACGGTAAGAGGTAAACTCATGACTGCTAAACAAAATCTCCTTGAACTATATTTCAAGTATGCCGTATAAATACACCTGAAATTCTGTGAGGTGGATACCCCACAATAGTTATCTATCAAGCTGAACTGACCACAGGGAAATTGTAACAAATTTTTTCTCCAGCCCAGCTATCTGAATTGTAATCAGCATAGAAGTTCTAAGAGTTTGTAGTTTGAGTAGCACTGGAGTCCGACAGACATTATAAAATAAAGATTTATTGGGACAGTAGAAAACATAAGCATCAACATGACCATAAGGCAACTTTCAGGTTCCCTGATAGCAAACACTGGATCATAACTGGTGTCTTGTCTATGGTGGAGTGACAGAGACACTTGGAGTCCAGGTCATCTGGACACAACAACCAACTGTGCAAATATCTCTGGAATCTGAGCAAGAGTTGCACCAGCCCTTGGTTCCACCAGCCAGCCCTTGGTTCCACCAGCCCTTGGTTCCACCAGTGGGAGTGAGATTTGAGAGAATTGTGTAAGATGTGAGTAACACAGGTGACATCTTGCCTACAGTGCCTACCCTGCTTGAGGGCATGATATCATCAGTCTGACCTGTACAGCTGATAGAGGTCATGAGGCAGGATGTCAGAGTTTAAAAAGGAGTGTATATTTGGCAATTATAATACATAGATAAGTTTGTATTCAAGATGAGATGCAAATTAACAATTTCTTACTTCAAGATACTTCAAAATGCAGAATAACAATTAAAGCCACACAACTCTTTTTAATGTATCTTCTCAAGTAGCCATATGTCTTAAACCCCAGATTTTAAAATATCTCTTAACCTGTAGGTACAAAAGACACGCCTAATAGGATTTTCAAAAACACCCAAGTGTCTAGCTCTCATTGATTTAATTGAGGGTGAAGGACAAGAATTAAATGCTGAAACAGTGATGATAGAATTTTGTTCAGACTGTCTTATATAATTGTCATATCCTGGAGAACAGGGAACTAGCTAATACTTGAAAGAATGAATGTTTTAGTTAATTTTATTATGTTACTTAACATAATGTTGCTTAGCTACCACAGTGGTAAGTACCTCAGAAAATCCTGCTTCAGGGAGCTTCACCATTTATTCCTTTTGAACAAACATCCAGAGCAGCACAAACCTCACTGTATCATGTAATTTTAGTAATAAGATTTCACTACCTTCCAAGTTTCATTTCATATTTTCTGTGACTTGTAGTTGCATTGCTGATACAGACTAATGTTTTACTGCTGTGTCAATGGTTTTTATTTAGAAGGGTATCCTCACCTTGTGTCTCTGTGGAGCACATGAATCAAGAGAGAACAAGCATTGTATTTTACAGATGGAGTTGTCTGCCCCCATTAACAGTGTACAGGAGAGTGTTTGAACTCCAGACCCTAGGGCGCAGCAAAACCTATGTCTCATTTCAAGTCAAGCCAAGGAGACCACATCACAGGGGAGTAGTTGGGAGTTCTCCTTAAAGCAACAAGGAGCATGATGTTAGCAAAAGCAGGGTGAACAAATTATCAAGACATATGGGAAAGAAGTCTGTAAACTTCTGTATTTTTGCTTGAAAATTATAAGGAAATGGCTTTCATGAACAATGAAGTTTCCTCCCTAATTGGCTTTCCGTGCCAATTTTCCTCTGGTTGGAAAGCAGAGACACCCTTCCAGAAGAGGTGGCCAAGGAAGATGTGTGGCTCAGCAACATTCTTCACTCAGTAATTTTTTCCTACTCACACTCTGAGTGTGGGTCAGTCACTTTGCAATGAAGATAAAGTAATACATTTGAAAGCTAAAAATAGGACTAACTTGAAGGATTTGTCTTTGTGATTTTAAGAGAAGCATGAACATCCATTTGGACATTAATCTACGCATTTTAAGCAGGTAATGTAGCTATCCTTGTCTATTATAAAATTTCTAGCCAAAATGCATGTAAACAGCCTCACCCAACTAAAAAAAAACAACCTCAAAGAAAATACCCTCCACTTGTACATCTACTATTCAGCAGCCCTTTAGATTACTGCAATGTTATCTAACTATGGGAAAAGAAAGTTACTTGAATCCACCGAATCATTCTAATCTATCAGAATGTCCATTCTAGTTCCTCCTTACCATGCTTATTACTTTTTGGGACTCTGACTGGCATCTTAAGGCTAAGGTATTTTTTCTAATTTTAAAACCACATAATCAGGAATAACAAAGAATAATGAATAACTGGATGAATATTCCTTTGTAATTGCTTGAATTTAGGGGGATTTTGATGACCTTATGAATGGTGTGAGAATGCCATGCCACAACAAGCTTTCCTGTATAATGTCAATTAGAAGTTAGTCTAAGAAGAAGTTTCCTCATGTCTCACAAATTTTGTAAGTTACTAAGGGATGCTTCTGCTGCTCAGAAGTTTTATCCCACTGCCTTGGCAGCTGCCTTCTCAACAATCATAGTGAATTGCAAGAGAGCAACTCCATCCTTTGCAGCACCAAATGACAACTTTGTCAGATGATATTTGATCATCCAACACAAAGCCATAAACTTTAAACAATTTTCAGAAATCGTAAGTCCTAGAATAATGAGCATTTGAGCTTTTATTTTCTCTTCTTCTCTTTCCTCCTGACAAAAGGAACTGTAAATGATAAATTCTCACTCTTCCTGGAGGTCCCCACTCAGTCAGGCCTTCTCTATTCACATTCTCTTATGCAGGCCTTTTCTGGGGATTTTTTCTATTATGAAATAGGGCTGTAAAGAGCCAATCCTCCAAAACCCCATAAACAATAATTTTAAAAAGTGATAATAGATTCACCTATTTTAGTTGTCACCTTAGGAAATTTCTTTGCAAGGTATTGCTTCCCATCTCCTTTCTCCACCACAGGAGAGGGTAAATCAGGGTGCAGGAGCAGTGTAAAGTTGTCTCTCTTAACAGCAGGAATTTTAGAGCATGCTCTCTTACTTCAAAAGTTCTCATTTCCTACTGCAGAAGGTGGATTTGGCTGTTGATCAACAGAATGAAATTAATAAATGCAATGCTGGTATCATGCATTTGTTGAAACATATTACATTATTTAGGCAGGAGAAAAATCCAGTCATGAGGCTCTAACATTCTGTTAAAAACTGAGTGAGGAGGTCAAAAAAGTCTTGATGTGGTGACAGTTACTGTTAATATCCACTGTAGACCTCCTGTATTTTTTCAAATGCTTTACTGAAGGAAAGACTTTTCTCACAGTAGAAGGATATTTATCCAGCAACTGCATAGTGATCCACTGGGCTTGTCCTCTATCTCCAAGTTGGTTTCTCATACCAAATCTGTCCAAATGAGTCCAGGACAACCTCAGAAAAGTAGCAGGGTTTTCCCTTTTATAGCCTTATGCTTGCATGGCCAATCAAATGTGTCCAAGCATGTGATCATGCTTCCACACTGTCTTGGTTTGATAGACAGGTGTCTGCTAAGGGAGGTGGGAACCTTCCTTAGAACAGAGAAT
>VZRL01005189.1:1028020-1251818 GCA_013397895.1 Origma solitaria | reverse complement strand
CTAAGAGAAGCCACATACTTTGCCCCAGCCCGGATCTCTTGGTTGGATGGAGGGAGGGAGATGAGTAGAGAAACAGTGTCTGCAGTAGAAGAATTGTGATGGACTGACTAAGGAAAAAACCCCACACCCTGCCCCTGCCCCGGAGTTGTTGGATAGTTGGAAGGAGGGAGGGAGGTGAGCTGAGAAGTGGTGCCTTAAGAGGGAAGGGGGGTGAGTGAAGAAACGATGTCTTAAGAGTTTATTTTTGCCTCTGATTTATTCTCCGACTCTTTTAGGTTAATAAATCTTTGCAACTTTAAGTTTCTTGCCTGCTTCTTGCCCTCTCCGGTGCAGCCTATCAGTGATCTTGTCTCAGCTCATGAGTCCAGCATGTTTGTGTTATTTTTTTTCCCTCTCCTCTGCATAGCTGCAGCAGGAGAGAGCATAGAGAGCAAACATTGTAAGTGCCTGGCACTTAGCCAGAGTCAAACCAATGACGTTGGCATTTTCTACCCACCACATAAAAAATATCTTTCAAAGAGACTGAATATTTATTTGAAATTATAGGACAAAAACTAACTGTGGTTTTATCAGCAAAGTAGTATTTGATTCCCTAGTCACACATTGACATTGACAATCACTGACGGTGATTAGTTTCTGCTAGTTTAGGACTTGGTTCTGTGATGCTGAACAATTCTGTCATTAAAGTGATGAAAACTAAAGGACAGCAATTTACAAAGGCATTCAGATGTTAATTATTAATAAACATTTCCAGTGAAATTTATAATAACTGTAAACTTCAGAGTCATGGACTCATAGAATCATAGAATAGCTTGGTTTGGAAGGGACATTTAAAGCTCATCTACTCCAAACCCTCTTCCGTGGGTAGCAACATCTTCAACTAGGTCAGATTGCTCAGAGCCCCATCCATTCTGATCATGAGTGTTTCCAGGAATGGGAATCTTGGAAATCCATCCAATGGATAAACTATTTAATCTCCTTGAAAAAAAAAAAAAAAAGAAACTAAGATTTCCATAATGACAGATGGGCTACTCAAAACTTCATTTCTTGAAGAAAAGATGAGCACAATTCTACATAGCTAGAGGGTGGCTGCACACTAAATGAGCCTAATAGATGCCTTTGCAACAGTGATATACTGGTAAGAAATATTTGGTATTTTTAGCACATGATTTCTTGGCTGCATAGATCTGTAATGGTTGTGACCATCTATCTAGCGTGCTTTGGTGCTAAGTCTTCAATTAAAGTTTATAAATAAGGGGATAGTAGGCACTGATTAGGAAAAAAAAAAAAGGAACATGACCAGAGTTTCTCGAGCAACATCACTGGATTATGAATAATGTTTCACCAAGTGAAGTAATTCCCTCTCTCTTCACATGCCCACATTCCTGGAGATGAGTGTTTTGAACACATCACAGGGAAGACAGAAGGCAGAGGATCTGGTTGGTGGTGTCATTTAACTTTTGTAGAAGTTTGGGGGTTTTTTTTACAAGTTTATCTTTGACAAGCAATTAAATTTGACTGTGCGTCATACAACACTTGGTGAAATGCATTTGATCCCTGGAGTATAAAGCTATATAATAAAATGCAGTTATGTATTGCTATGTCTGAGCTTTTTACAAGGGACTATATTCACCATTTTGCTGGTCAGCTATAGATTTTCACAGGGGCTTTGTAGTCCCTGCACTCACAATTACAGAAGCTCCTCATACACTCAAATGCATTGCTTTCTTTATGCTAAATATAGCATTCGTTGCAGTGACTCATAAATTCTTCAAGGTCTTTAATGTAGCTAATTCTAACCATTGTCCCTGCAGAAAATATGAACAAGTCTGCAGGGGGAGTAAGGAATGTAAAAAAGAAAATATTTTATAATTTACATTATTTCAAAATAGATATAATATTTTTTCTATTAAAAAATCTAATTTAATTTTAATGTGTGGGGTTCGTGTTTGTTTGTTTCAATCTACTAACCACAGAAATACAGAAATTCATGGACAGGAGAAACAGCTCCTTTCTTGACAGTCTGTGCATTCAATACAGAGTATGAAATTTGTGGCTGACTCCCTTTTCCTCAGCTACAATGGTTGTTTTAGTTTCTTTGTCCTCTCAGAAGATACTTTCTCCTCATTTCACATTTGGTTTTCCATAGACTTTTCATTTTAATTCATTTGTGAATAACATCAGTCATAAATCTGTTTATGCAGACACCTTCGTAGTTTCAATGAAACCAACAGTTTTTGTTACCTGGATGGGCAATATGTAGTAGGTATTTAACTCTAAGGTGCTTGGTGTGTGGATACCAATATGTGTGAAGATGTATAGTGCCGTGCATGTTATGATTCTTCAAACTTTATTCATAAACATGATTTTTCCTCACAAATATACAAGATATCATATTTTCCTTTCTCTTTGGCAGATCCATATAGTTAAAATGGGACAATTTCAGAGCATCTGATACTTTTTCCTATACTGGCCAGTAAAGTTCCTAAACTTTGAGAACCTATTCAAAATTTAAGCTATTGTACAGTCATTATTTACATATGAGATGGTAGGCTAGACTTAGACATACTCAGTATTTCTTAGACAGTCACTGAAGTTGTGAATTCAGTAAATTCAGACATTGCCTTCTCACAAATATCCTTTGTTTTAAACGTCTTAAATTCTCAATTCTGCGTTTTCGTCCCAGTGTGATGCAGGCTCTTAAAATTCACCTTTACTCAAATTCAGACGCACAACATTGTCACAAACACTCTGGCTAAACGTTTAAGTAGACTGATCATTTTAAATTTCACTTTAAAAACATGATTAAGTCTGTATCCCTGTAACGTGTCCAAAGACTTTACCATGTTGCTGAGCAACGTGATTCAAAGCCTGACTTCCAGATAAGACTATGAAGGATTTGTGAACAAGTTTGTCTGTGTCTAGTCTCTAGTCACATAGATAGGCTCACAGTGTGCTTAATGCAGAGTGAGAGTGCTCATGCCAATGACTTGCTAGCACAAAATTCTTCTGTGGCAGTGAGAACAAGGGCTGGATTCTCCCCACTCAGGCGGGGTCCTCTTGCAGTTGCAGTATTCCTGCTGCTTTTTGCAAATACACCTTCTGTCTGAATCTTACATTGCTTACACAGTGATTGACTGAAACAGAAGAGCCAAGCAGTGTAGCACAGTTCTGAACTTTATTTATTTTGGTGTTTAGCATATGCATCTGCAGAACTTTACGATACCATTTGAAACCCCTCAGAATGAAGAAAAATAAGAACTCATCTCTGCCACTTTCTTGGGCCAACAATCTGGACACTCCATTAGTATGCAAGAGGAAGGCAAAACCTTCTTTTTGGCTTCATTTGTAGACAGAAACAGGAATCTACTTGTCTGAAAAGAGAAAAATTTAGTTCTGAATTTCATGAAGATTGCCTATAAATATATCTTATGCAAGTATCTGTCATAGGTAAATACCAAAGGCTGAGAAAAAGAAAACTTCTTAGAGATGTATTTTTCTTCGGTGATTTTTTAAACTCAGTCATTAATTTTCAACCTTCTCAGAGCACTGCTGTCATAATTCCATATGCTGAATGCTCCTGATGCACACTATAGTGTATCTGCCCAAATAATTTGCGCTTCTGAATTTAACTTTGAGCTTATAACTCTTGGGTACCATGATAGTGCCAAGGTGCTGTTCCAGTTTCATGCCATGACATAAAGAGTATTGAAATATTCTTTTTCACAGCATCATTACTTTCTATTTCAGCAGAATATATATGAGAAAACGTGTTTGTTTGTTTCATCATTTACCTTTGTCTTTGCAATTAACTATTTACAATTGAAAAAATAATGATTAACATCACAAAGTAATTCTGAAATTTTATTTCTTTCATTGTAAAAAAAGCAGTGCATATTTCCTCTATTTTGTTCACTTTAACTCCCACTAGGTTTTACAGTGATAATGGCTTTGCCTGGTAGTGCCTAAAAACTGCAAAGAGAGCAATCCATGCACTAAATGTTTTTAAAAGGCCAAAGTCTTTTCTTCAGCAAATGAACAAAAGGGCAAAAGAGAGAGAGAGAGAGAGAGAAGAAGAGAAGGTGGCAAAAAAATTAACAGATTATGATTAACAGGAAGATGTACAAGACCAGATAATTTTCTTATGTGATTCAGGAGAAGGATCTGAATTCCTTCTGAAAACATGAGATTGTTTCAGTAATGCTCTCCACTATGTAACCATCTGACCTCACTAAGCACAATACAGTGCTGGGATAGGGTGGTGGAAAGACCCTTTATTCTCTATTTCCAAAGCTATGGGGATTTTTCTTGAAAGCTCTTAGATACTATGGCACAGGTTGTTACTAAGAGGTTATTATCTGGACCACCAATTTTGATATTTATAATCTTTCAATTCTTTTGTTAAAATGAAGAGACCTAGTTGTATGAATGGAGCATTAAAACAAAGTTAGACACTTTATGTTTGGCAACTACTTTGTAAGCAGACTCAGAGAAAATGACTGAAAAATCTATCAAGATTATTTCTTGCATTTCTTTACATGTTGTTTGAATATGCAAACTCCCAAAAAACCATAGAAAAGTTCCTCCCAATCTAATATATTTGACATTGGCAACTGCAACAGGATATACTAGGTTTCATTGGGAAACTGGGAAATTCTGCTTCTTGTGTTACTAAATTTCTATATCAAAACCTTCAAGCCCATAAATTTTAAGCTTTAAATTGTTCATTGTTATGTAAAGAGAATGTTGTAGCTGTTTCAAGAGTGACTCTTACCTACCTGAGATTTAATGAAAGGAGAAATGACTCACTTGCAGAGAGGAGGAAATATTTCGGTGTCAAGTTGTTATCATTTTTTCAACGTCGTTTATTTTGATCTCAAATTTTAAACAGTAAGTCACTGCAGAAAGGAATAAATGGGTGGGAGGCCAGGTGAGCTGTTTTAAAGTGCATGAGAAAGTTACTTGAAAACCTTACATATATTGCATCAAGAGAAACTGAGGTATTTATTGTATCAAGAAAAATGAAGAGTGACTAATAAATCAGTGGTCAACTTGTAGAAGGATTTTTTCAAGGCTCAATTTATTTTTTTTTCTCACTGAAATGAGGCACATTTTATTCTCATTCTGGAAGTATTTTTCATTTGTAAAAAATTGATGCATAAATTTCTCCAGGATTAAATTTGAAAAAGAGAAGAACCATCTGGACTGTAAAAATTAGTCATACCTATCTGAAAAGCATCATTTTCTCAGCAGTAGGTCACAGAAACACAGAATTTGGCTGGGCTTTCATTCATGTGTTTCTCCCAGGGAAGCTGAATTAATCTTGCTAAAACTACTACTGTTTCATGAGAATCTTAAATACCTGCACTGAGATTTTTCTTTAGGTACTTTCATCAAACATCAAGGTGCATAAATTACAAAGAAATTGCCTGACATTCCTTGGTTATTTCAAAACAGAAGGAAGCAGTGGAAGATTTATCTTTTGTATGTGGCAAACATGGAAGAATGTGTTTGCAGAAAAGGCCAAACTGCATCAGCATTTGTGACAGTGCAGCCTAAACTCTTTCTGAAAGATTGGACACTCAGCTTTTAAAGAGAAGTACTATGCAGGACCCAATAATGCCATTAAATCTGAAGGTCTGTAGCAAAATTATGTGGCAGAAAATCACTGATGTTTATTGTTTTCTTCCAAACATTCTTTCATGGAAGAAAGCTAGTGAAGATCACATACTCATTTTAAACAGGGCTTCCATTATGATACTGAGAAATACTCAGCTGTTTCTGAGAGTTCAAATTACCAGTGTAATTTGCCAGATCTGCAAAATATCTTGTGGTAAAATTTCTTAATGCTGATCTCTCAACAAAATCTAGGTCAATTTCAAATAAGCAAATCTTAAGAGAAATGAACCCAATTAATGTTGTTAACAATTAGTGTACTGTATAATGATAGGTATATATGAGAAGCTCCCGAAAAATGATTCTATCTTGAAAGTTAAGAATTTTTCTTAGCAAGTAAGATACCAACCAACGCACAGGGGGATACTTCTGAAAGGTGCTAGCAGTTTCTATGCAATGGAAATGGATTAATCAAAACCAACACTTTGCTCTATTGGATGTTCATTTTCACACAAATTGAAATTATTTATCCCATTATCCAGATAAAAAAATTTTAAAAAGAAATGCATTCTAGAAAATTTAAAATATAGTATTATATTAAATTTCATTCATTAAGACCACTTCTTTCTAGGGTTCAAATTTTTTAATTAATTTTGCCTAATCATTCTACTTAAACATCAGGTTTTTTGGTACTTCTGTTATTCTCACAATTATGAAGCTGTTGATTCTCTCTTGATTGCATTAGATAATACACAATGTGACAAGTGATTTCTGACATGGGGCAACCACAGCATAGAAGCCAGTGTAGCTGAGGATCCACCAGACTGACATAATTTCAAGAAAGTCCGATTCTTATTGTGAATATTTGATGCTTTTTACTGTTTCAGTCAAGTCACTGAATTTTATCTGGGTTGTGCCTCATTGATCTTCATTGCTCAAATTCTTTTTCGTGTCATCAAAAGCATAGGCACACACATACACACACACAAAACCCATTACAAAAGGGGTAGTCATCACAGTTAGGATTTCTTTCCCAATTCAGTGAGACAGAGTCTCCTAAGTTAGATGGGTTTCATTCATTAGTGTTCTTGCTGGTCTCATTCATGCATGTATTTTTAATGTAAAGTCTAAAATTGATATGTACATCAGGAAGGGATAATGATTCCATTTTTTGATACTAATAAAGCAGATGTCTATTGATGCAGTAAATCTACAGTTAAAGATATTTTGTGATAGAAATGTATTTGAGGTATTTGACCTATTGTACTCAGGGTTTATTGTTAGACAAAATTTCTTTCTCTTTACTATAAAAGGAAGCTGGGAAATAAGCCTGTCATTTTGGCCTTCATTATTTCCAACTGTTTAAGCAAGTCCAGTCACATAACATGAATGTAAATCTTGGGAAAAGAATAAAGTGTTAGTAATTAATGATCTTGAAGTTTCTTTCACTCAGAAAAAAAGGCAGTTGTCAGTAGGGACTATATTCCCTTACACTGCTTGTCTGAATAGTTGTATTTTAAATATTTAACATATATTTGACCTATTGGTTTTCAGTATTAACTAAAAAAAAAAAAAGGTGGGTTGGTTTTTTTTTTTTGCATTAGGAATGCACAGGAGAATCTCTTGGCAGAGAAGCTGGCAGCCATGGATGACATACTAACCAATTTAAAGGCCAATATTGAATCAATCCATTTGTTAAACCAACAGGTAAAAATAGTGAGAAGGAGAGCAGAGAGCAGAGATTGTTAGTAAAAGCAGATAGTCACAATCTATTTATATGACTATGTTAGAAAGCTATTAAATATTTGTGAATATATATGAGTAAAAAAAATGTATATGTTGAGTCAAAAGGCAGAGTCTGATGTTCATGTAATTTTTCTATTCCCTGGAAATGGTTCATAAAAGAATCAAAAGAAATAACATAGAATGTATGACTTAACTACAAAGTACTCTTTGTATTTTGCTATAGCAATGAATTTCAAGTACTGCAGCAAGCCTCACAGTGAAAGTTATCATTTCTTTTTACAAACTTTTAAATACCATATTCCCAGCTGTTGGGATCAAAAGAATATCTTGCATTTCTAATCTTAATATTTTATATTTAAAAACACATTGATTCCCCTTAGACTACTTAAATGAATAACAAAGAGTATCCCCTATCATCTCTTACTATTGCAGTCCATGTCAGCTTAAAACACTCTCTAGTATAAGAGAGCTCTTAGAATAAAATTTGGAAATACACAGGAAAAGAAAAAATATAAAGTATATAAAAAACACCTCTTTTTTTTTCTTTTTTTTCTATATTTTTTTTTTTTTATGGCGCCACTATTTTTCTTTGTCTAAAAAAAAGATGATAGACGCAACCACTGATAGTGACTGATCATGAAAAGAAACCCCAGGAGCATAGACACACTATAAAAAGATCTAGGAGGAAGTCATTATGCTGTTAAGGGAATAAGAAATTTAAGTCAGAGAGTTGTGAAATGTTCTCATTATAGGTCATCTCAGTAATTATCTGACATCTACAGATGGAGTCACTTCTTAATCAAAAGAATGAATCATTACTGATATTGATTCAGACCAAGATGTTTGAAATAATGAGTCCAGTAACTCAAGTATAAATTTAGAGGCAATTTCAGCAACTTTTTTGCTAAAGTTTCAGACTAAATAATAATGAAATATTTTATTATATTGCATAATAATGATAAGAAAATGGCCAGAGGCTGTGAACTAAACTACCCCATCATAATCTGCATGTTAAGACTTAAACAAAAGAAGGAAGAAAGAGGCTACTAATATTTATTTACCATCCCACAAACACTATAGCATAATTAGTATTTCCTAGAACAGAAGATTGCTTTCTCTTGACTGCAGTATCTATAGCTGGCACTGCTATTAAATTTAAGGGTCTGCAAGTATTTACTTTAGAAATCTTTTTCTCAGCAATTCATAATTTGACTGTGAAAAGCACCCTGAATAGTATGCAATGTCTCAAGAACTGTAAAAAGTTCTAAGAGCGGACTTAAATATCTAGAATAAAAGTAAAAAGAGGGAAAAAAGGAAATGCAATTATTGACAGTGCACATTTTTAGACAAACATTTTATTTAAAAAAATCAGTTCCTTGGAAGACGTTGATTTACTACAATAAGAGCAGCAATGCCAAACCCATTGCTGAATAGACAGGAAGGGAGACACAGCTTTTTGTCCCCAGAGAGAGTCACTTCAGGGTAGCATTGCATTCTGTTTAGAGGCTGCAGTTGCACATCATGTCATTGTTCTGTGAATACACAGAAAGCTCTTTCTTGTCTGTGTGACACCTTTCATGAACCCAGTACGGATGCTGGCTGAAATTCATCCTTATCTGGGAGACCAGCCCAAAGCCTGGAATGTAGGTTGGTAGAAGGTCATCAAATCTAGTCCCTCACAAGGGTGTCTATCATTGTCAGCCATCAAAGCCAACACTTATCTTGCCCATGTGAATTCTAGTTATGAGTCTCCTAAGAATATGAAGTTCAAGATATGTCATAAATGCTCCCCCACACCCATGGAGGCCCACTCAGGGGTAGTTTCAAGTGTAATTGGGACATAATTACTCCCTTTCTAATGTTTGTTATTCTACCATGAAGTGTCAATGGATATATCCCTTTTTGATCTTCTAAATCTAGTTTTTTTATCATGTAAACTGCACTTTTACAACGTGTAAGCTGGCCATAGGCTGATTTAATTTTAGGACTGACTTCTTTATGATATAGGGCATTTTGACCAAGAGGCCCAGCCTACCTTGGTCTTTACTGAACCTTGCTCATATTGCTTTGATTCAGGTGTTATTGCCCCATTGCTACCATGTCAGACTTGCCTAAAAGAACAGACCAACTCAGCCCTGTGAATCCTAATGTCAGATACCATTTTTCTAGAAGCTAGAAAAGTACCCATTTGTACAATAGGTATAATCTTGGCTAGGTTGTACCATTTTGCAATTACAGGTGCATTTTCTGTTAACACAAATTGATCTTTTCACACCAATATTTTACCATATAAAGAAGAGTTATGTCTTCTTTCAGAAACAATCTTGCCTGAGTAATTCAGCAGCTCTTTTAGTCACAGAACAGAAGAAAGACACATCCACTTGCCCAAATTAGATCCTCTTTGCTCTAGAGTGCAAAGACAACATTCTTTTAAAAACTGTTTAGAATGTAACTTCCAACTTTCCAGAGAAAACCACATGAAATCTCAGGTGAAAGGTATACTGAGATCAACAATCATAAGTAGCAAGATAAAATACAAGTAGGACTGTAAGCACCTCTGTATGTCTCTATATTAAAAAACTTTCTATTATTCAGAAAGATGGAAAAAGAAGTGGGAGGACTGAAATAAACAAAAGGATGTCACACCTGTTGTGTATTTTTAGTATCTTGTTTAGTCTTTCTGAAGAAGGAAAACCAGGATACTCTTTTTAAGTTAGTTGAGGTATTTATGCATGGAATATTTTTACAATACATCATCCATAAAATCTGGCAAGAAGCTTGAAATTATAGTGACCTGTTAAGTTTGAAAGAATATATGAATTCAAAGCAGAACAGGTTCCTCCTAACTCTGATGGGGAAAAGATACTGCTTTGATTTTCTTCTTGAAATCTCAGGAAAGAAAACACATTAACGGTATGGAAAAGAGAGGAGGTTTCAAGGTCACCAAAGCCCTGGTGTGAAGCAGAGTTTTGCTGCTGCAGTCACATCCCTGCTGGGTGAACTTGGAGGACTAAAACTTCTAAGAGCAAGGAATGAGATCCCACCTTGAACAAAGCAGAGGGAGAGGTCATCATGTCAGAGAGGGCAAAGACAAAACCTGCTTGGGCAGGCAATGCTGTCACTCTCCTTCCGTCCTGCTGCATGAGATCACTAGTGTAGCTTGGGACGTGGCATTCAGGATATGATATCTTCTACTACAGAACAAATATTGAGAGGCTCATTCAGAAATGCAGAGGGGCAGGATATAGGTGCATTGCTTTCCAGCCTGCCAGAAATGAGAAGTGTCCCAAAGAATCCTACAAACTCTCCAAACAAGTAGCTTGCAATAAGATATGCTTAGAATTTGTACTTTCATGTTCTCATTGTTTCTGTTTCCAGCGTCAGGATTATACGCACTTTAAGGCTCATGTGATCTACGTGGATCTAGCATGTTCAGAGTGTATAAGGAAAAATATGTGCCTGCAGACAGGAAACACAAAAGAGAGCATATGGTGTGTAACCTCTTTGTAGATTTAGGAAAATCTTTTCTCAATCAAAATTCACAGCCTTGAACTTCCCCCTTTTAACATTTTCTTTTCTCCATTTTATCCATTAGTTTCTTAGTGTATGCAGTCCTATGGAGATTTGAGTTGGCACTTGTTTTGGGTTCAGGAGTCAGGGTGTTTGCAGCAGAGAGGTTCAGGGGTGGCCTCTGTGATGGGACCTCAGGGTTTGCTCTGTGTTGGACATTCAGCCAGCTCCAATCCACCCTCCCTGGGGAACAGCTCAGCTAAACCCCTCAGCTGAGATGGTGGTACCTGTGAGAACACATATTTAAGAAAGAGTGAAAATGCTCAAAGGTACGGAAAAAAGGGGGGACAAAAAGACTGAGAAACAACAAAAGGAAAACCAAACTGAGAAAAGGAGGAGAAAACGGAGTTTCATAGTGGAGCAGATATCCATGCTACAGCTCATGGAGGACCCCATGCCAGAGCAGGTGTTAATTCCTGACGAATTGCTGCTGGTGGAGAGCCCATGATAGAGTGCGGGAAAAGTGAAAACAAAGGAGCAGTGGAGATGTGATGGACTGACTTAACTCCCTACTTCCCACTCCCCCTATGCCACTTAGTGTAAGTTAGAGGAGTCTGGAGAAGTTGAGGCTGGGAAAGGGGAAGGAAAGATATGATTTTCATGTTTGGTTGTCACTGATGTTTCTCACTACACGAATTTATTTTAATTGGCAATAAATTAGTTTTCCCCAGATCAAGTCTTGTTTGCCCACAATGGTATTTGGCAAGTTATCTCCCTGTCTTTGTCTCTTCTCATGAGCTACCTTATTGCGTTTTTTTCCCTATTTTCTCCTACCCATTCCTCCAAGATGGGGAGTAAGAAAGCAGATGTGTAGGAGTCTCTCTCTTAGGCAGACTGGTTAAGAGTCCCAGTTGGGCCTCTTATTACATTGCTGGTTTTGTATATCATATTAAAATATTCATTGGGACAAAGATGGAAGAGTGGTGATATAGCCCAATATTTAAAGTACTTAGTGAAACAAAGAAGACGCAGATATCTACCCTTCTTTATACCTCATGTCCTCATGACTGTAACATTGACCTAGGATCAGTTTTGTCAAAAAGACCAGGCAGAGTCCTGTATTGCAGCCGTGTTTTTTTCATGACTAAAACATTTGGTAAAATGGTCAGTCTTTGCAGCTTTAACTCCTTGATGCCCAAGGGCTAATATAACCTCTGTTTCACAGCCAAACTCCCTGTTGTGTTTTAACCCCAGCCATGAACTAAGTACCATATAGCCACTCTCTCACTCCCCTCACCCTTCCCCCTGTGGCAAGGAAGATTGTAAAGAAAAGATAAACCTCGTAGGGTGAGACAAGAACAATTTAGTAATTTAAACAAAATAATAATAACATTTTAATAATAAGCATAATAATTTTGACTTTACATAGAGTTGAACATTTATTGTCATATTTCACATACCTAGGAATGCAAAAGTCTAGTTTGAAAACTATTTGAAAATTAAGTGCTCTATCTTTAAAATCAAACCCTTCTTCTGCAATGGTTCCTAGGGTCTTAGCATTTTCACACAAAACCAGAGTGAAATAGATCTCTTTTTGGTTCACTTCTGAACATTCTGCCTTTATTCTTTATGCTAAAAGACCATAATGATAACAGCAAACTGAAGAGTAAGTATCTTCTTTTGTCTTCTGACTCTGTTCTCTTGATTGTTGTGGGTATGTTTGTGAGTAATATTTTCATGACTGTGTATTTGGTGCTCTCTCTCCTCATTAAGAATGACCACTTCTTTGATGAGTAGTCTCATATATTTGAGGTTTCACAGCACCAGAAAACAGAATGTGAATTGCAATGAAAAGATGCACAAGCAAGGATGCTTCCAGAATCTGTCTAAAACTAATTTATTTCTAATTCAGTTATTTAATTTCTTGAGATTTGGGCTCTACAGAAATCCAAGAAAAAAACATTTATGCCCAAGTTTTCTTGACAAAAGTAGATGGCATTATTCATGTGTTTAAATGTAGAAATCACCTTCAGTACAAAAAGCTTATGGAAACCTTATTTGTTTGTGTGAAAAGAAAAAAAAAGAAAACATTTCTTAAGTTAGAACATTTGGATTATTTGTCAAGAATTCTTCTTCATAATCATTGTGTATGAAATTATAATAACAGTGTAATTGGGGTGATCTTATGATAAGTTCTGGTGTAAGATTGTCAGAAGTTATTTCTGCAGCCAGTAGCGATCATGCCCAAGGCATTTAACCAATATGGTTAAAGAATGTGTAGAAGGTGTAAAATGTATAAAGTGCATCCTTAGGGGAGCAGACTTGTGAGCTTTTTCAGGGTGATATTTCCAGAAGAGATGACCCTGGTTTTGCAAGAAAGTGTTAAGATATTTCAAGAAAATAACTGTTTTGATTTTAGAAATAAAGAACAAACCTCTGACTTTGTATAATAATTTTAGTGTGACTGGTGAGAAAAGAACCTAGGAAAAATAGCAAGCATCAGCCTGGTATGACAGTTCCAGTATAGCTTTCTGATTATATTTTGTCTGGATGTAGTTTAGCTATTCATACTAAAATCCTTACTGGAAGGCAATCACGTGCATCTGCAGCTCATGTAACAGAAATACAGGTTTCTACAAAGTGCGAAGAGACTTGTGGTAATGGTCAGACAGTGTTTCCTAAGTGGTGAACTAAATTACTCAGTGGGATTTGGCTGATGCGGTTACCAAGACACTCTTCATCATATAGGAAAACACGGCAGTCAGGGAAAATCCCAAATGGCTGGAGAAAAGGGAAAGGTCACACCTATTTTTAAAAAGGGTAAAAAGGTGGACTGTGGCTGAGCAACCAGACTGTCTTACCTCTGCATCTGGTATGATCATGGAGCCCTCCTGAAAGCTATGTCAGAACCTATGAGTGAAGGGGAGGTGATTAGAGACATCCAACCCTGCTGCATCATGGACAGTATCTGCCAGACTAACCTGGGGCCTTCTAATATGGACTGACTCCATCTCTGGACAAGGTAAGAGCTACAGATGTTGACTACCTGGGCTTCTGTAAGTGAATATCAATACAGACTGGGGGTTGAATTGATTGTGAGCGGCCCTGCAGAGAAGTACTTGGTGACACTGGTGGGTGAAAAATTGGACGTAAACTCGTAACGTGCTCTTGCAGCTCAGAAAACCAAGCATATCCTGGGCTGCACCAAAAAAAATCATGACCAGCAGGCTGAGAGAGGGGACTCTTCCATCTCTCATGAGACCCCTCCTGGAGTATTGCATCAAGTTCTGGGGCCCACAACAAAAGAAAAACATGGACCTGTTAGAGTGGGTCCTGATGAGATTGATGAAAATGATCAGAGGGCTGGAACACCTCTGCTGTGAAGATAGGCTGGGAGGGAGAGTTGGGGTTGTTCAGCCTGGAGGAGAGACGGCTCCAGGGACACCATATTATGTCCTTCCAATACGTAAAGAGGGCTTATAAGAAAAGACAGAGGAAGAAAGACAAGGATCAATGGTTTTATACTGTAAGAAGTAAGGTTTAGCTTGGACATAAGAAAAAAGCTTTTTCTGATAAGGGTGGTAACACACTGGAGCAGATTGCCCTGATGAAAGAACCTATCAATGCATTAAAATCAGGAGTGTTAGGAGTCTGAGCAACCTGACCTAGTGAAAGATGTGCCTGCCTACAGCAGGGCAATTGGACTAGACAGATGATCTTTAAACTTCCCTTTAAACCCATTCTCTGATTGCCTGATTCTATAAACCCATGCCTCCTAGGGCATTCAATTGCTAAAAAACTTTCAGAAATTGCCCTGAAAGTCTGAAACAGTGGTTGTTTTTAGGTTATGTGCCACCAGAAAGCTCAGTGTTTGAGAAAGAAACTTTTGGATTCCATGGAACTATGTTATTTTTGTCCAAAAGGCACTGAAGCAATTATGAATTTTGGAAGCACCAATGTTTTCAGAAGTGATTGCTGTATTTCCATATAAAGACCTAGTGTTTAGGATGAGTTATGGTGTCCAAAAATCTGGTATTTGATGATCCTTCAGCCAGAATTTGGGAGGGAGTGGAATTCAGAGAGCAGGATTGCTCGCATTTTTGCAGTAGCCTTACAGAAACCACTGCAACTGAAAGGTGTGTCAAATATAGCAGCAGTAGTAATTTCAGGATGAAGGGTAAGTTCTTGCATTTTTGAGGCCTATCAAGTTCTTGGAATTACTTAGTGTGAAGTCCAGCACCACTGTCAAATTGGTATTTGCTACTCTGTCCCTTATATTCACTCTACTTAAGTGCTGGGGTTTTTTTAAATGTACTTTTCACTTCATTTTGCCGTGTGTAACAGTAGGGGTATATGCAATAATTTTAGAAATATTTTTAAAGTAGAAATATTAGTGTTTAAAGTAAAATAAAAAAGCTATTAGCTAATACATCATAAATCCACAAACTATTATGTTGTCTCTCCTTCATGGCCATTTAATTTTGCATGCACATAACCAATGTTTTACTAACAGTACCAAGGGTTCCATATGTAAGACATTATTCACAGTATGTTTCCTGTTATTTTGCATACCATTATTCTTGGTGAAAATAGTGTTTTGGCCTCAGGAGAAATATTGCAATTGAATGCACAGCAATATGTTTTTAGTATGGGGCCATAGTACTGCAACTTAATTTTTTTTTCTTTCCTTTAAAAAGCCTCAGAAATCATGACAACAGAGACAGGATACAAAAATTTAAAGAGGTGGTAAAAAAGACACATTTTCAGTGCTTAATTTATAAATAAAATGTGTTACGTGAAATGAGAGAAGGAGCTGCCCCTTTCTGACCAGCATGGTTACATTGACTTTTTATAAATGCTCTTAAAAATGCGATTACATAGTTTTAATATAAGTATTTATTTTTGGAAATAGGTGGGCTGAGCAGAAATTATTGCTATTAAATTGATTGAAATGTTGAGGATTAGCACAATGACTAAAAATTAAACTAGTTTAAACTATATGCTGTATTTTTTGCCAACAGACTATGTCATGTCATTGTAAAGGCGTGATTCATCGTATTCTATTCCAGTTTCCTCATGTAGCAAAATGAATCATAATTATCACTAATGACAATGTTAAATCTAGTAATTTGAGTGACTGCTAATAGAAAGTATCTAACCCACAGAAATCTATACCGTTACCTATTAAAGATTTTATATACTAGGCTCATCTAGAATATGATCAAACAAGCAAAGTTTCACATTAAATTGAACTGAAAAAATGTGCCTTTAAATCTTAAAACAAGAACGTGAAGAAATTAAATTCTTCAACATGCAATATTTCCATTGCAAGAGCTCAAAGTTTATTCTGTGGAACACTGAGTGTCCCAATTCATACAAAATCTGAAACTCTAGTCTTTCTCATCGTCAGAAGTTAAAAATATCACCATGTTGTTACTTGCTTTTTGGAAGCCACACTTTTCAAGACAAGTTCAAAATATCTACAGTGAAATTAGTGGGAATTATTCACTATGTCAGTATTTAGTCAGAGTAGAATGAAAATGCTTACCACTCATATACATACTTAAACTGTCATTTGCTAATGTTTCTAAGTATACTAAATAAGGCTTTCATCTCCTTTCATCCCACCAGCAAATGACCAACCATCTTCAGTTAAGGCTGCTTGAGTTTGTTCATTTAATCATGAAATCCTGCTTGGAATGACAGATAGTAACAGTTATATTTTTACAGACTGTGGGACAAGGTCAACTCTTCACTAGAAAACATGCCAAAAGCAGCACAAATAGTATGTAGATCTCAGAAAATTTTTTTACATGAAAAAAAATGGGTGCAATTGATTTGGAAGCATAAACTCTATCTCCTGTTATCAATGTTCAAAATGAAAAAAATCCTTTCTTCAGTTTCTTCAGTAAAATTCTGCATTTATTTTGTCCTTGATGTGGAAAAGATTACTGTGTTATTTCCCCCCAAAATTTACATATTGGACTTTAGACCACTTTCTATAAAGAATTGGCTACAGAGCTTACGGCATATTGCTCTATGACGCTCCTGATTAAATATATCCATCTCAGAAGTAAAGCCGTTTCATGCAGTGATTGTGAAGTTTACTGGAGTTTCACAGGAAAGATTGGAAACTGCAACAGAAGGATAGAACCATGGAATCATTAAGGTTGAAAGTGACTTCCAAGATCCTTGAGTCCAATTTTTAACCCAGCACCATGGTGTTTGCCTCTAAATCATATTCCCAAGGGTCACATCCACAAACCTTTTGAATGCTTCCAGGAATGATGATTCCACTACTTCCCTGGGCAGCCTGTTTGAATGCCTGACCAACATTTCAGTGAAGAAATTTTTCCTAATATCCAATCTAAACTTCTTCTGGTGCAATTTGATGCCATTTCCTCCGATCCCATCACTTTTTTCTTGTGAGAAGAGACCAAAAACCCGCACATCACTACCACCTCCTTTCAGGAAGCTGTAGACAGTGATAAGGTCCCACTGAGTCTCCTTTTTTGCAGGCTATCAGTCCTGGCTCATTTGGCTGGGGTTAAGGCACAAAAACTGCTTGAACCATGAAGCACTTCTAAGAGAATTTCATTCTTTTTCATATGGTTCCACAGAAATAAGTTTTATCAACTATATTCAATTAAAGTTTATTTTCAGTGTACACCTTGATGCAATGAATAACTTGCACAAGCAAAACCACAATTTCAAACTCAAAATCAACCATATGAACTGCAGGTAGCTAGTTGTAATCAGAATATATGTCTGAGCTTAATACAAAGAGAAGCAAGGGCAGAGGATATCAACTTGCTTGAGACTTTGTCTTCTAATCATAACTTTGTCACACACACCCTGCAATAAAATACCCGAAAAGTTTCCTCAAAGGGCAAAATGGAACTTGTAATAAGGAGGAATGTTGAATGATCAAGGATAAACAAATAAATCAGGTTGGATAAAAATGTTGGAGAACTTTCTGCACAGCTAGAGGAAAGCACAGATTATTGGAAAGTAAAAGCAAAGGAATTTAGATGTGAAATATACCATACTCATTTAACTTAAACAAAAAATAGGAAATAATTTGGCAAAGGCTGCAAAACCAAGAAGAAAGTTTTGCTCTGCTTCATTCTTTCCTTATTCTGTTGGTTTTTGGTTTCTAGTTAATCCATTTGGTATTAAGTTCTTAAATTATTGCCTTGTACCTTTTTAATACCAAGGAATAAAAGTATGTTAGAGAGTTTTTTCACATCCCGTATCATACATCTGAAGTATTTGTTCAAGAAATATCTAAAAAAGCTTTGAAATAACTAAAATGAATCCCATATGGTTTGTTTAAATATACTAAAAGAGAGCTTTTTTTCCCAATCTAAGAGAACATCTGCATTTTATAATAGTTTTGTGTGTGTGTGATACCAGGCTGTTTTTCATACAAAATTGTTAGTCCAGCATTATATTGTATATTCTTTAACTGTAGTGCATTTCAAATTATTTTGTTGAAATTAGCCTAAAATTGATGGCTTTCTTTTTGTTCTTTTTATGTTTGCGTTTAATTTTTTCCAATAATTCTTGAAGATCAGTGTGCAGTAATAGCTGCGGGGCATAAAGAGACTAGAGGAAATTAGCTGTCACCCACAACCAGTGATTCTGTGTTCTTATAAACATAAAGGGCTAAATTGTCTTTTATGTTGACCATGCATGCAGATCATGTCATTTTCATTAAAAATTAGACATCACGCATATATAGTACTATTGTTGATAGAGATGTTTGAATTAATACGGTTTTAAAACAAAGACTAAACTCCTTTTGGTTTTGTCCTATTCAAGTTTGGATTTTATTATTGAAATATGCAGTCATATATGAATTTAAATTGAACATTCAGTTATATATTTTTTCATGTTTTTCAATATTTCTGTAAATATTTTAGTGCTCCGTGTTCACAGTACGAATTAAGCAATTTATAAACTGATAGAGGCTGGGTTTAATAAACTTTTATTATGTTTATTTACTTTAGGTTTATTTGCTACAGTCTGAGTTTTGGCCTTAAATTGATAATCAAATGTCAATTAAGTGCTTATTAGTACAGACTTATTAATAAGTTACTGTAATCAGCCATAATTGCCTTAAGCATTCAAGTAAGTACTATATGATTATTTTGCTTTGTATCAAATTGTAGCATGATTATATCTTTGTCTACACATCACTAGCGGAATGGCACAATGTAATACAGAATTTCCTCCAGCTCTGCTGTCTTCTGTTGATATTGTCACTTTACTTTGTGTCATTCCTCCCCTAGTGTTTTCTTTGCCCAGCAGCTGATTACTTTGCTGGTAGTTGGTCCTTTAGAAACATCTTGTCCAAATTATCATCCTCGTTGTCTTGTGTCTGTCTAGAAAACATCTTTTACACCTCAAGGCATTAAAACATGCTTTCACTGATCAAACATTCTTATCATAGCACAAGAAACCTATATTAGCTGGATTAAGAAAAAAAAAAGGAAATACCTCACACGGTCCTCAGTATTGACCTTTTAGTTTCATTGTATGTCTTTCACAGTGTAGCTTCACTACAGATCTTATTTAAATCAAAGTGAAGCTTTAGTTTTTATAACTATAGAAGTGCTCCAAAATTGCCAGGTCTCATAAATGATTAAGCCATTCTGTTTCATACAGAGCTCCGCAATATTCTTGATTACTTTCTGCCTTGAGTTTTTGTCAGTCAACACTCAAGCAACACAGATATGCATTTAGAGAACTATTTTGGGACAACAGAGTGATTTGGAGATTATATGGCAATGCATATACTCACACCATTACATTTATTGTACACTTCTTTTCTAAATTACATCATGCATCTGCTTGCTCTTAACACTTTAACAGATTTTAGGATAACATTTAATTAAAAATTGTAACAATTTTGGTGCAAATTGTACCAAAAGAATAGATATTTTTTTTACGTAGGTGACCAGCACATCTACCAAGGCAGTTAAACACTGTTAGGAATTTCTAAGTGTTTTCTGAGGCAAAGGTGGTCATTGCTCCATTAGCCTTTCTGGCTTCTAGATTTCTGGTAGGGTTTAATCAATGTCCATAATCATTGCAAGTAGTACTTGAAGCAGCTGTTGACTTTTACTTAGTAGAATGGATGTCACCAGTTTTCTAGATGTTTTCTGGAGGCAGAAGTTCACTGACTGACTGTCTTCATCAAAGCCAAGTTACAGAACCTTATTTGGCTCTATCAGTTGCCTTTGCAAAAGCTATTGTACAAGAATTACATGCATTTACATATATTTGCATTGGAATGGGATATCTTACCTAAAATATTTAACATAACAATAAACTAACCCCACTGTTTTTCATTCTATAATGTACTTTTCAAATAAGTATTAACTCCTTATGCAGCTAAAGACTGACTTATTTCATAGTTCATACCTTGCAGAAAGGCAGCCTGACCTATCTTTCTAGCCGTCTGAGGGTACCATCTGGTCCGAATGTTCATTACTGACTGGCTCTGCCTCCTTTTCATTCACTTAACAACTGTCTTCTAAATCTACACAAGGGTTCGGGTTTTTTTAGTGTTGTTTATGCATAGTCAGGAAATGGAAGAAAATTGGATACTAATATTTTTTTTACTGTATAGAAAGCTACCTAACTCTTGACCTAAATCCCATGCTTTTTCCTAGGGGAAAGGTGAGTGGGTAGGTAAAAATATTATTTCAAGTCTGCAAGTAACAAATACTAGTAGCATAAGAGAGTTCTAAGAATTACAGGGTCACTGAAGTACTGCCAATATTTTTGTGTGATTCAGACTGAGTTCCTAGTGCCTTTTCAAAACTAACCTTTGAGACATAAAAGTTCTGTCATTATAAAATGACCCATTTTCATCAAAGAATCAATCCACAATATGAAGCATTGATGTAAATAAGGCACCATTTCAGTATTTACATCTGTTTCATAATGAGTTTTCAAGTTTAAGATCATTTTGGTATATTAATGACTTTTAATTGTAAAAATAGGAGCAGCATCATTCTAATTAAATTGGTATTTAATGAATGTCAATTTATATTTGGCTGTTGAGAGAAAAGTGTTAGAAAAAATTTTGATAAGGTAACCTGCACAGAAACAGACTCCAAGTTTTAAGTAGCAAATTACTGTGAACAAATAAAACGTCAATCATAGAATTGTTTGACTTGGAAGGTACCTTAAAGATCATCTAGCTCCAAAACTCCTGCAATAGGCAAGGATGTTATCCTCCAGATAAAGTTATTTAGGGCCCCATGCAGCCTAGCCTTGAACACTGCCAATAATCTGAAGATTTCAAAATATGACCAAAAAAATTCTGTTCTGAGGAGTCTTTTAGACAATATGAAAACAGTGAAGAAAACAAATATAAAGTATGAGTAAAACTGTGTATGATTAGAAAATTACAGTTTTAATAAGACATGTTCTGTTGCAGTATTGGAAAGTATTTTCACTGGGAACTGAAGAAAATGTAAATCTGAGGTTAGTCTAAGGTATTCAAAATGGCAAAAAACAACTAGCCCTGTACGGTGTGAAACTGCTATAATTAAGCTCTGGCGTGTCTCAAACCTAGGTAGGAGTATTGTCAACAAAAGTACTAAAAGACAAATTGTCTAAATATGGAATCCATTCAATATCCACTGGTGGTAAACAAATATTAAGAATTTATTTTCTTTTTCAGGAAAATAAAAAACCAAAAACCAAACCAAAACAAACCAAACCAAAACACCAAATGAATATTTTCCTTTGTGTCTGGGAAAGTTGGAATTAGCAACCAGGTAAAAACCAAAGATCTGCCTCTGAGAGATCCTCTCTGTAACTGAATCTTTACTCACATAGGGCTTGGCTACTTAGGGAGGTGATCCTGACCGGAAGAGAAATAAGTATCCATTAGTATTTTCAAACAACAGAAGTCAGCTTTTTTTCTTCCCAAAATATTTTGCAAGGCATTGGCTATCTGTGGTCTTTGACCAACTAATGGATTGCTTTCAACATCCAGGTATTTATTTGTAAAATATATGTTCTGGAAATACTTGTAATTCAAGTTTAGAAATAGTTCTAACACCTTGTACTACCAGAAATTATAACAAAGTTTGGGAAAGTGTTTGGAATCAAAGACGAGTAAGTAAAGTCTCAAAGTAATAATCATGAGATATATTATCTCTCATGAATTAATCATGAAATGTGAAGAACTGCATTATTGCTAATATTTAGTAGATCACTTAGGTAACAAATTTTTCATATCTACTATAAGAGATCTCGTTTTAACTCCTGTTTTCTCTCTGAGACCTAAAGACTGACCCACTATAAACATCTACTGTTTTGGCTACATTGTACTTTGATTTTTCATCTGTAGAAACCTGACAATATTGAACTGCTTGGATATAAGTCTAACAGTTCTAATATTTCTGATGCTAAAAAAAAATTTCTATTGTAACATTTTTTAAAATTCACCGTAAAGATATTGTATTTGATAGAAAGGCACTATCAAATCATGGATTTAGATATTACTGCCTCTAGAAAATTCTTCCAAAATTGAAAAAATTTACAAACCTCCGAAAAATTAACATGCGCTGTGTCACAGGTGAAAAGATACTGAATGCTAACAGGTGGCAGACAGTTGGATATATGCCCAATATATCCAGAGGAAGGCAATGCCCAAAATGAACTTTGACACATTTGCAGAAGCTTGAAATTCATTAGTTGCAACTGGGAGGCAGTGACTGTAAACTTTGAAAACAATTCAACTTGCAAGGTGAAGCAAAAGCGCCAAAGCATGTCCTAAATCCTCCAATTAATAGTCATGAGACAGAACTATCCATCAGAAGACTGATCATGCATTGCACTTCTGCATGTAGACTATTTAGCCCAGAAAACCCATGTCCTAGGGTTCAAATAGATGGGTTCAGAAAAGGAAGAATTGATTGCAACAAACAAGAAGGGAGCCTGGATATGAAAGTGGAAGGAGAAAATTTTCTCCTGGCAGGAGAAAGACTCATGGAGTTGAGTAAGAACATGGACTTCAGAAAGATGCATGGAGATGGACATCACAGGACACCGAAAGACCTTAATTGGTGACATCTAAGATTGGAATGGTGAGATGCTTCAGAGCACAAACTGACACAATTAGCACCCACCCTCCTGTGGGAATGGGAAGTCAAGGCCTTTGGATGATAATTGAGACAGAGTGCATTATCAAGCATGTAAGACTAACAAATGGTATAACAGCTCTAATCAATTTGGTTTTTAAATGAACCCCAGTAACTCCAGTAAGAAAGGAAGTGTTTACCTATGATAATAGCAACCGAATGCTGTCATGAGTTTGGTGTTGGCCTTGTTTGTCTCACAAAGGTGCTGTGGACAAGAGGAAATGGCTTCAAGTTGCTATGCATTGTCAGCCAAGTTAATTAAACCAAGTATTTGGGTTATCCAAAGTTTTGTATTCTTCATTTTGAGGAGGAAAAATTTTAGTATTTAATCTACAGTACTGATTAACTAGTGGGCCTGTGTACCATATTTATAAAGTGCAATGTAATAGTGAGGAGCCTCAAAAATCAGGTTCTGAGGTCTCAAACTGGTCTTCTAAAATTATTGTGTATTTTTGTCTTTAATGTCTTTTGCCCAAATTGTCAGATAATTTGGTCTATCTATTTTTGACCAAAATAGATGAAGCAATCCTAATTGTAAATGAATTGTAATATTTACTAATAGTAAAACTATTCATGACTTCTGATCACAGGAAACACATTGGCTAACATTTTGAATTATGTATGTACGACACTAATGAGTGGTCACAGAAATATCTCTGTGGAAGTCAGCCTTTGTGTCCACAGAACAGAATGGGGGTGGTGCCCATTCAGTAAGGTCTATGGTCAATCAACCAATAGCAGTGAGAATGCAAATGCTGCAGAGGTTCATTGCCAAGGATTGTCTTGGACACAGATAAAATGAGGCCACTGAGCGTGGCCTCATTTTATCTGTGTCCAAGACAATCCTTAAATATGTTATCCTATAATTTGGGTTTGCATGCTATTGCACATATACACAAGTTTCCTAACTTTTCTAAATTTGAGTATTCTTCAACCTGAGCAACACTCTTTTAACATTAGCCTTGACTGTCATGTAAATTTTATTTGAAAAGGTTTTCAGTTTCTAAGTTGCATGACAGACATTTCACTGTATATTCCTGAAAGCAGCATTCATGCTTTTGTTAATGCTCAGAGGTTACCACTTTACATTAAAGGAGCTTTAAATGACAGCCCTATATGCAGTTTAGAAGTTTATCTTCTTCCTGAGAAGTAATGGGTACCTCATTTGCTTTTGCTTTTTTTCTGATAGATCTTCAAGTCTTTTCCGTAGTGGAAATCTACAATTCTTGCTGCATCTGTGCAGTCTGAGAAAGGTTATAATTTATTGAGTATTTATGACTTCACTCTACCTTACCACATGTTGTTTTGCTAGTTCCACTGTTCTTGTAATGGCCTCCTCATCTATCTAAATCAAAATGTTCTAGATTAACTAATTAATTTAGAAGATTTTGCCAGCTGAATTTTTCCAGTAATATGTGAACAAAATATGTGAGCATCTATGTAGGTGGTTTTGTCTGATGATAATCCAGAGCAGCACTTTTTCCAATGATACAGCAGCAGCAGAAAGATTGTGCTGTGCCTGAAGACTTGGACTACAAATTTAACTAGATATAAACCTCCTTAGACTGCGGCTATGTAGGACATTAAAATAATTTACATTCAGTGAGAAAGCTGGAATCCGAAGAGCAGCTGAGAGTGACCATCTCATTCCCCTCTGTCTCCCACATCTGGTCAATGTCTTTCAAGTACATAAGGATCCCTTTAGATGATTGTGTCTGCAGACCTAACATGGGCAGATCCCATCTTCAAGCACAGCAATGGGGAACGAGCCTTAAGAGCAAGGCATGTATTACAGACACTGTACCATATTGCTCTCCAGGACTCATAATCAGAAGGCATCTTAATGACCAGAGGTATTGCAATTCTAGAGGTTCAAAAACTTAAGCAGCTGCCTAAATTAGCTTTTGTTTAGTCTGAGTTCTATATGTCGCCTACCGAGCACAACAGTCTTGTCCTGAGTACCAGACCCCCCTGAGCTATACTGAGCTATACTTCTGAGACGAAACCATGACAGAAACTCAAAATCATGAGATTAAATATGAGGAACGTTTTATCAAAAGTCTGCCTTTTCGAAGGTCTGGTAACCTTGTTCTTTAAGAAGACTTTTTGTCTATACTCACTATTTGTAGTCTTTAGAATTTCAAGCTAAAGCTTAAAAAATAAGACCAAAATAAATCTTCAATGCTGAAAAAATGTGCACACAGCCAAATGCTAGGGAAAAGTTACCATCTCAACTCATATGACAGCCATAGCTAATCCTTCCCTTCTCTCTGTGGTCTTTCCTTGCCTTCCCTTTGCTCTATCCAAGCATGGGAGGAGACCTGGATATGCAAAAGTGCAGCAAAATATTAACTAGGTCTAGGCAGAATAGTAAGTTCTGATCAATTCAATTCAGGTCAAGTTTGACCCTTTTTTTAGATAAAGTGAAAAACTATTAGAAGTTCTCAGGTGAAGGAAGGCTTCTGCCACTGTTGTAGCCCTCTAACCAAAAAATCCTCTCCAAGATGTAGGTCTGGAAGCTTCTGCAAACTAACAGCCTATCTGGGACGAATAGTTCCTGTAAGCAAAAAAAGCAAATTCAGTGTTCTTTCTCGTGTAATCCTTAGCCTTCCCTGCCAAGACTTCCACTACAGTGCCCACAATCACTCCTTGTGATGCTGCTACTTATAACACGAGTCACTCAACAGCCGTCAGAGGATAATTATTCTCACGTACACATGACAGATCTGAACTGGCAGCCATGACATGAAATTCACTATCTTGTGTCACCAATCCCCCAAGCAGGCCATTTCTGGCTACAGACTAATGATACTACCAAAGAAGGGGGGGGAAAGGGTTTTTTATTATTATTTTCATGGTTTTTTTCCCTGAAAAACAAATTTCAGAACTTGGCTTATAAACCTCTGAAATCTGAGTTCATCATATGCAAATAACATTACTACCTCATGTGCAGTTAGATTACTGGTTTGTTTTTTTGTGTTTTTTTTTTTTTTTAAATCTATTTCAGTTACTGAGAAAGTGTTTATGACCATTTGTTTCTAAAGCATGGTGTCACATAGCAGTCATTCTCTTCATCAAATTAATTTATATTGCTCTGTGTCTTGGGTGTAATCCATGGGACACACACACAGCTGACCTGATAACATTGATAGTGAAAATATTGAAATATTTCAGATATTTTTTAACTACTTGCTTTGAAGGCCAGTCCATATACTGCCTCTATTAATCTTCACCAAAGAGAAAATTATTTTTTATTGCAACACATCAGATCACAGAGCACATATGATATTCCACGCTCTATACTCAGTTCTTGCAGAATTATTCTTTGAAATTTATAAAAGGAAATCCAATTCTCTAAAATTGATTTATTTCATATGTGGAATCCAGCATAACTTCCCCCCTCTTTTGCCATTTATTTGGCAGGAAGATGAGTTTGTTTCCTCTTTTTTTTTTTTCTTTTTTTAGCCAAGTTAGCATTTTTGAAACAAAAATTGCAATTTGGTATACCTCTTTTCCCATCTATTTATGGTAATTATAGTTAATGAAACTGTTGAGCTCTACTGTTTTGTTTTGGTTTTTTTAGCTTGTATGGTCTACTGGAAAATAAGAGTTTATGTTACACCAAAAATGTCATTTCACTGTTTTGATTGGTTCAGAATTATAAATTTTTTCTGGGGTAATAAGAAAATTCAGCCCAAAAACATGTTAATAATTCTAGTAATAACCAAAAAAGAAAACTGCTTTACTTCAGCATTAAAATTCATCTTCAGCTGCTTTGTTCTGTAATAACTAGGTCATCAGTTTAGGTGCTCCTGCTTAAAATGCGTTTAGCATCCATATGTATTCCCTCACCTAGAGGCTTGATATTTTTAATGAGATTATATCAAGGAATGTGAAGACTGGAGAGCAGTAACATCATTTTCGTGTGTAATTCCCAGAACTCTGATCCATTTCAGGGAGGCAATTAAGACTGCTGACTACAATAAATGATACTAAGAGATTATAGAGGGTTTTTTTCTGCATGAATGCATAGTTTAAAAAATAATTTAGGTTTATTTAACATAAAAAACACCTCCAGAGGGGGGATTTTTTTTTTCAATTTCAATGATTGTAGGGAATATCTCTTCAGTCATTTATCTGTAAGGATCCGTGGTGTATTCTTGCAATAAAGGATAACTTTGAGATGCTTTGACAAAATATGTGTATTTTAGTTTTATATAATTTCCTTTGTGCTGCACATTTCAAAATATCCTCTTAGTACTGGAGGAATTGAGTGTCTGTGGTATGTATTTGGTGGGGGAGGTGTGTGTATTTATTTGTGAGGGGTTTTTTTCATTTTATATTTTTTTTCCTTGGAGGCCAATAATCTGAAGTAGCATTTAGATCAAAAGCTTCATGGGGATTAACCCTTGTCTTGTTACTACTGACCACAAAAACTACATACAGAAGAATACAGAAGAATTGCTAAAAACAAATACACTGGAATCAAAAGTTTGTTGTCTTGAAGAGTTAATTCTGGCAGAGAGGTGACCTTTATCCCTATGTACTCATTCTTTTTTTTTTTTTTTATCAAACCTCTCCAAAGGGACTCATCATATGCGGGGCTCTATGAAGAGAAAAAGAAGAGCATTGTCCTTATCACCTCCTTCCAGAAAGTGGCAGAGTAATAGGACTTTGTAAGGCGAAATGAAGCCCAGTCTGATGGCTGCTGATTAAAAATTGACTCTGCCACATCAAAGAAGAGTTGAAGGTGAAAATGATGATCACTTCCCTCTCCCAGGGACCCTGCACCATTTCTTTTATTCAACCTTGAAAGGTTCTTTCTGAATAAGATAATATCCCTCGAGTCCATTCTGGCTAGGCGGCATGGGAAAATGTAGATCAGTATGCCTATTCTCTATGAAAAAATGGGATTTTGTTAATGACATAGCACTCTAAAGTGATGGCTTGTATATGGTAAATGCTGAGAAATTAATTATAAAATGCCTCTTAGACTATAGATCAAATTAATTGCTAGTATACATCTACTAAACAGACCACTGTAAACTCAAACTGCATTTCCTGTCTCATTGCTGGAGATTTCTGTACTTGAAATACATTCTATCCTGCATTGTCTTTTTTGTTTTCACTTATTTTATAAGAAATTTTTTAGTGTAGGTGACATCAGTGGATTAAGATCATTTAGATATAAAATTTTATGATGGGACTAATGCATGTGAATATCTGTTTTCTGAAATATACATATATACACAAAGAAAGAGACTGTCACTCAAGTATATGAACTATGCAGAGAATATATAGGCAGGGAGAATAAAAAAATGCAAGTATACACACACATGAATGCTCAGAAAGATACATAGCTGTGATATAGTGCATTATACTTTATTTCCACTGGTTAATGCATCTGGCAGGCAGGGATAGAAAATTTACAGAGAAGATTATGTGAAAAATATTCCTCTCTATTTTAGGTTTTGGTTTTATACCTTATGCCAGCAATTCTAATGCAATGCAAACCTTTTAATTCAGGGCACCAACTGCTCATGCATATAACCACATAAAATTTCAGGCTACCTGAGGTTTTATATTGAAGATTTTCCTGGTTTTGATTGGAATAGTTTAATTTTCTTCTTAGTAGCTGGGACAATGTTGTGTTTTGGATTCAAAATGTAATAAAAATACAGTTTTTATTTAGTAGACCAACAGGCTGCTCAATAGACAGCACAGCATCCCAAAATACCTAGCTTGAATAACAATAGCAAGAAAGGTCTACCATGAAAAAGAACAGGTATACAAAAAACAATTTTACACATATGCCCACCCCCTCCCTGCACTTCCCACTGGTCTGCTGCTCTTGAGGATCCACAGAAAATGAGTAGAAGTAATGCTTCAGCCTGAAAAAAGTGTGTTAAAACCTTGACAAAAGTAGAATAACGTAGTCCACGCATAAGAGAAGGTTCATCCCATGACTGGCAATATCCACTATTTTCGTGTATACCTAATTATCTACACCTAAGTGTATCTAGCTGTCACACATATTAAAAAAAAAAATCTGCAATAGGATAATGCATACATAGAATGCTATAAGGTGTAAAAGCTTTACTGTATGTATGTTTGACATGTATGAATTACACAGTAAAACATAAGTTATTTATTCATGCTGATGAATGACACAAATATCATCCTGTTGAGATTGGTGCAATTAGAACAAACAAGTGATTATGTCAGAACAATGGAAATAACATGGTAATGACATCAAAACAGTGAGAATAGCAATAACACCCTCCCCTCATCACTGTCATCTGTCTTCTGCTGTTTCTTAGAAGAAAAGATTTTACTAAGACATTACTTCCTCAGTATTTCTGCTTTTATTTCCTGCTGTATATCCAGTTATCTATTGAATACAAGGTGAAATGTATAGAAAAAAAATTTTTTTTTACTTTCTTTTTCCAGTGGGCTTTGTTACAGAGAATACCAAATTTGAACAATGCAGAAAATCAAGTACAGTAGAGAGAATTAATGTTCAAGAGATTGTTTATTACAAATTAAATTTGCTGTACAAAGATAATGATTTTTACCTTACTGGGTTCCCAGTGTTTTAATAATCTTTATTGTAATGAATATGAGCTCATATTCTTAAAAATTATTTTCCCCCTTATTAATTTAATCAACATTTTCAAATGTTCAAATGTCCCAATCACTTAGGGCTACATTATTAACATACTACTTACTTTAAACAGCTTCTCTAAAATGATTGAAGAAAACAAGTTAAACAAGTGCCACCTTTAATAAAAATAGAAAAGCAAGCATAGCTTGTTTGCCTCATTAAGGCTAACTTTTGATCTTCCAGTATATAAATAGACTGTATATCATGCAGTTCGACAGTGTCATGTACATGTGAGCCCTACTAAAGCTAATGTGGAATGTGTATGTTAGGCGAGAAGGAAGCACCTTATGTATGAGTTATTTATTAAAGTAACAGATATTTAATAAGGCATATGTTAGATAAATACAGAAATAAAAATTGTTGTCAGGTTATTATGTCTCTATTACATGGCTACATGCAGTAGTCCCAAAACCTGGTTTTGCTTAATGAGGGTACCTATGTGTATGAGCAACTTGATGAGGCCTGGGTTTTATATGATCTGTGGATTTACGAAGGTGCATGCAGCCTTCTTTGTCACTGGAAATATAAGAGATAATGTTGATAGGCACACTGAGAAATCTTTTAAGCTATCAGCTGGCAGGATCACTTTTTAAATTCAAGCTTGTTTAAATACAGGCAGTGAAGCAATTTTCTCAGGGAATCAGATGGGAACATTTCAAAAGACTGAGTGTTATAGATGCATACGTGGCCTTATGGAACTATTTAAATAAGTTGAATAATAAGAATAAAATAATCAAAGGAAGAATTATGTCAAAGTAAAAAATTTTAGTAACCTCTGGCATGCCTGTGCCAATTTTTATGGTTTTAGGTCTAAGTATATTTTGGTCATACTGGACTACTGCTGCTTTTGAATAAAACGTCCAGTCCACAGTATGCAATCCTTTCAAGAGATAAAGTCATTCAGCAGTTTCCAGAATCAGATCTATTTTCAGGAAGAAAATTGTTCAATATCCGTGTACAGGAAAGTTTATATTCCTGTATAATTATTCCCTTGAGCTCTAAGGTACTATGTTGATTTTATTTCTGAGAATATGGTAACCCCCATACTCTCACTTTGGGCATTTTCTTTCCTGGAAAATATATATTGCAAATGTTTCTTTTGAAAATGTATACAAACCACACAAAGTTTCAGGCTACCTGAGGTTTTATATTGAGGATTTTCCCAGTTTTGATTGGAATAGAGTTAATTTTCTTCTTAGTAACTAGTGCAATGTAGTGTTTTGGATTCAAAATGCAATAAAAATACAGTTATGAGGCTTTGATACAACTTCAGATTTAGTGGGACGAGTCTATTTTTTGTAGCCATGAGATTAGCTATTAGGAGGGGAGAATGAACTTCCCTTTTATGGGACATGAACATATAAGTATTGCACCCTCCCTGTACTTAAGCAGTGACTGGTACATAGGAAAATGCTGCATTTGCCCCTCAGGCTGTTAAAGAAACAACACAGTAAACTTTTGATAATTTCCTTTCTAAATAAAGCCAATTTTTACAAGGAATCAGGAGCCTAAATTTTCCAAATGGTTTAATTCTAATTACCATATCTGTTTTAGGATTCCATCATCATTCATCCTGTTCCATCAACATTCCATCACAGCATCTTGAGCTACCCACCGTATTCCTTCCTCCTCATGCTTTCTTCCTTCGTTCCAAGGTAAGGAGAAGTCAGAAATGAAAAGTGAGACAAGCTGAGCCAATGTCTAAGATGTTAAGCTGAAGTTGTTTAATGAACCAGCTAAACCTATGAGTCTACAGGATGATTGGACCCTTGGGAAACTTGCAAACATGTGAAGGGTTAATATTTAAATAGACTACAGAAGTTCAGTGTGTATAACATAATATGTTATATAACAAGGCAGATTTACAGGCTCTGCTTCTTTGCAATTCCATCACATTTGTGTGCCAAGTAGCTTGTCATCCTTCTTTCATCATCAATTATTAATTTGTATTTTATTTTACTTTTTCCCAAATTTCTAAAATGAAATTTGGTTATTTGCTGAAATAATCAAGTCTAGATTAAAAGTTATTTAATTCACAGACTATTTTGTTCTCAAGTTTAAAAAAAAAAAAAATTAAAATACTGGTAAGTAATGTTTTCTTTAAGCGCTACTTTGTGCCAGGTAATGGTGAGGCTGTCAGGAGATTCACAACTTTTTATAAATGCAAGCACATGCCTGGACTCTCTGACTGCACTATGGCATCTGCAATACAGACAAAGTAGGTGAGTTGGGAACATGCAATAATACTTTGCTGTGTACCTGTAAGAGCTTTCCAGGTTTGTTGGTTTGTCTACCTGATCATGAGACCACACTAGACTATGTAAAGTATATGCTCCTGAGCATGTACCTCTATGGCCATTCATTGTGGTTTTTTTGGGTTTTTTTTTTTGAGTATGGGGAAGAGAGAAGATTGAAGGAAGAGCTTTATGAAGCAGAGGAAACTGCTACAGATGCTCATATACGCTGCATATGCCTGAACAGACTGAAAAAAAACCCAACAGATGTTTACATATTTAGATTGAATATAGGAACAGGGAGGAGTTTAGGTATTTATTTTTTCACCTGTACTTTTACATTTGTATTTTCATTTTGTTACAAAATAATACTAAATTAGATATAACTAAATGGTTAGCTGGATTAGAAAGCTATAACCAACACGGTGTGAAATACAGCAGGAAATAGAGCATCAATAGAATCAGTTCTAAGCTGGTAAAATCAATTTATACATGACATTAAAATATACACAACTCTCAACTAAAGCTCTACAAGGCAGGTTTTGTTTTGGTTTTCCATGAGATGAACAATTAGGTTGGTGTGTTTACTGCTATCAAGTGATCTTCTACTGTACATACAGATCATTTGCAGTTATCAGATTTAATATACCTTGGCACTCAAGTTTTGACTAGGCAAAAGCTCAAGTTTGGTACTCATCTCTCTAAGACAACTCTGTGTATGCAGGTTGGAAATTCACAAATCTTAGAACATAGCTACAACACAGCTGTCTCACAGCAAGGTTAGAACTCTTCTGTCTGTGGGATTCAGTTGTTGCCATCTCTTGAAACTATAATTACAATCAGCCAATGGTGAGGACTGTGCTGTGTTACAGATGTCTCAGCTGTCTTCAGTAGAGGTTGGAATTGTGTCTCAGGAAAGCCCTGGAATAGCCACATTGCAGAACAAGAAAGCTGCCTCCCCCCACCTCCCCTTCTTGTCTCTCGCGGATCACAGTGTTCAATGCAAATTATTTCACTTTCTATCAGCACTTCTTTCAATCAGCCATGGACTACTGTAAAAACTGCAACTACATCTGCAGATCTACTTTGGAAAAATGTCTGCCTTTAGGAAGTTTTTGTTGGTTGTTGGTTTTGGGTTGTTGTGGGTCTTTCTTTCCAGAGTGGGGGTGCATGTCCCTTGAAATTGCAAGTCTTTTTCAAGGCCAATTTTGAATCAATCTCCCTATTTTCAAAAGCAGTCCACTTTCAGTTTCAGAGTAAGAATATTCACTCCAGACAGATAATCCATGCTGTAACAAAATGTTTTGAAAATATAAAAAAGACTGTGAAAATAAACTTTCTACAGCCATCATTTTTACCATAAAATGTGTTCTTTAATAAATAATTTGCTGCCGGGTGGTTTCACCCTTACATAACAAATTTGTGAGCAGGGACCCCATGCCAGGCAGACATAGCCATAAAAGCTGTGTCTAAACTTGTCTGTATTGTGTTTTCCAGCTTGGTTCCACTGTTCACCCAGGCAGCCTGCACAGCACCGAATACTGTGAATGCATTTAATTACAATCTGACATGTGTATTCCCGAGAAACAAAAGGCTGTGAACTCAGGGTGATGATTAACTGTTCTACCAGATAATTGCTTAAACTACTACTTATATTATGCTGCATTATCTCTTTTGAACAAAGTGATTATTGGCCCTTTGTGTAGCGATTATACAATGTAAGTGCAATCTTGCTGTTTTAAATGTTAGAGTTTGTGTTTAATGTACTTATATTTGTAATGAGGGGTGCAACTTCAGATTTTCTTAAAAGGATTACTCTCACAACTAAAAAAAAAGCAAAACAACAACAACAATCAAAAAAAAAACCCCCAAAACCAAAAACAAACAAACAAAAAAAAAAGGTGTTCCTCAATTTCTCAGATTGGTCCAAGATTAAAACTTTTTTAAGGGACTTAAGGTCACTGGAAATGGTGACATCCTCCATTTCTGAGGAGATCCATTGGTAAGCAAAGACTGTAAAGTCCAGGAAAATTCCAGTAAAACAGGTAGAGTTTCTATTTCTACAACAAAGAGGGAGGAGAAGGTGCAGAAAGTAAAGGGTTTTAAGAATACTGGGGGAGGGAGGGGGCAGTGAAGAAAAATGCAAAAAGTGCAACAACAACAACAATAGCTTTGGGTCTTCAGAGTAATTGACATGTAATTGATGAGGGGATTGAGCCCCCCCTCCACACTTAGTTTGCAGATGACTGTCCATCCAGTTAGGTGGGAGTGTTGATCTTCTGGAGGTAAGAAATCTGTGCAGAGGCATCTGGACAGATTGGATTGATGCTCTGAGGCCAGATGTATAAGGTTCAACAACACAAAAGGCAGATCCTGCACTTGGGTCACAACTGGAAAGCTGCCCAGAAAAAAAGGACCTGGGGGTGTTGGTCAACCGCAGCTGAACATGAGCCGGCAGAGTGCCCCGGTAGCCAAAAGGACCAATGGCATCCTGGCTTGTATAGGCAATAGCGTGGCCAGCAGGAACAGGGCAGTGATTGTTCCGCTGTACTCTGCACTGGCGAGGCCACACCTCAAATCTTGTGTTCAGTTCTGGATCCTTCAGTACAAGAGAGATATGGAAGCACTGGAGCACACCCTGAGAAGGGCAACAAAGCTGGGGAAGGGTCTGGAGCATTAAGTCCTATGAGAAGAGGGATTCTGAGGGAACTTGGGATGTTTAGCCTGGAGAAAAGGATGCTCAGGGGGATGTTATGACTCTCCACAACTAGCAGAAAAGAGGTTGTAGCCAGGTGGGGATCAGCCTCTGCTCCCAAGTAACAAAAAAGGACAAGAGGAAATGGCTTCAAGTTGTACCAGGGGAGGTATAGATTTGATATCAGGAAAAGTTTCGTCACCAAAAGGGTGGTCAAGTATTGGAACAGGCTACCCAGAGAAGTGGTGCCATCACTATCCGTGGAGGTATTTAAAAGGTGTGTAGATGTGGCACTTGGGGACATGGCTTAGTGGTGAATTAGGCATGATTAATGGTTGAACTCAACAGCATTAGAAGTTTTTTCCAACATGAATGATTTTATGATTCTATGAAAAGATTGAAATATACTATCTTTTCCCCCATATACAAATTTTTTTGAGAAAAAAAGGATGCTTAAAGAAGGACCTAAACCTTTACATATTATGGAAGTGAAGAGGCCTTTTTGTTTTAGAATCACCATTGTGTAAAAGAAACTTCAAATTACCTATAATGAGCCATAATAAAAACCCACATAAAAAACAGAAATGAGCAACAGTGACAAAATAATTTTTACAAAGTACGGGCTCTTCTACGTTTGCTGAAAGAAAGCAAGGTACTGTTTTTATAAGTTCATAAGCAAGAAGAAAAAGAAATCATCCTAGTGCTGAGGACTGAAGTTTTAGGACTTGTCTTAATGTGCATAGTAGCCCTGGTTTCCAACTTGTTTTCTTTTGAAAATAGACAGATTAGTAATTACTATTCTGAGAACAGATATTCTTACCATATCCACCTAGTTGCTATGTGCTCTGAGATCACTAATGTTTTCTGAAAGCTGTGACAAGTGAGAAATTACACTCTTCCAAATAATTGTGTACAAAAGACATAATTTTTTAGGACATTTAGAAGCCTTTTTAATTGCCTTCAGAGAGCCTCAGGACCCTCTTGATCATGAAAAGCTAATTGTGTTACTTAACAGAGAAAACAAGTAGGGTGGGAATCCTCATGGAATCCTCAGTTACATGATGAGAATATCCCTGCCCACAACAAGTAAGAATGACAGCAGCCACAGTGGCATTTCTTGTGCATATGGCAGCATTCCTGGAAGCTAGAAACGTATCTCAGTATTCAACCACACTTTGAAGCAGAGTGACACTGAGTTCTGGGAAGCCAGGCAGTATTTCATATTTGAGAAAAATGTCCTTAGTCATTTGCTATCCCACCTTGCTCCAGATGTTCCCAGATGACTGGCAACCAGTTATGAATGCTTACGAAACTAAACTGTCAACATAAAAGAGGTCTCATGGCGAAAAAAATATGCTGTGATGGACACAATATATAATTCCTATGCAATCAAGGCCAATGTTAAAAGACATCTTCCCTAAACTCTTCCATCTTGTACCATTCTCCACTCTTACCTCATTTAACCCGAAAACTCATTTGATTCATGCCAGGTTATCACCAGTGCACACAGTCCTAACCTTTCCTGATTTCTTCCGTATTTTGTGAAGACACTATTTTAAGTGAAGTCCCACACCATCTAAGCTTTACTGTTGTACAAATACACATATTTAGCAATTTCCTTCTCTGTTCATCACATTGTATCTGCCAAAGGAAAACTTAACTTCCCTCCTCCCCTGCTATACCTGATGCAGACACTCCCCAGGTCATCATAATCCCTGCAGACCAAAAAGATCCTTACTGTGTCCTGATTAGCACAAAATGGGTACTACACACTCTGAGAAAACAGACACTGTGTACTGTGCTCTAAGGACACATTATTATATATTGCAATAGAAAGTCAAAGGCTGAAGGCATTATTTCACAATCAAGATACCTTTTTGATCCCATGGGTGGTATGATTACTCAGCTACACACTGGCAGAAAAATCAACCACCACTCATTAATTTTATTACACTTTTCTATTACATTTTTCTTAAAATGAGGTGTGTAAATCTTACTTGACTTGCTATATCCTGCCTTGTAGTTTACCATTGAGATACCTATTAATATTTGTTAACACATTAAACAGCAGTAATGAGTACTTCTAGAAAGTATACAGTAAAAGGAAGGAAGATCAGCAAAAGGATTAGAAGTGAGAAGGCGAAAAAAAAAGCAGAAAAGAGAGTAATGACTGCAGATATAATGAACTGTCCATGACCTTAAACTCTCCAGTTTTCAGATGCTTTTGAGCCTTCGAATTGTGCTACACTCTATGGTGCTTTTTGTTCTATAGAGAAAATCCAGATGTGTGCCATCAGTTGTGTGCAGTTATCACTACTGAATGTGTATAAAGCCAATCTGAATCAATTTTTATTCACATTCAAATAATTTTTTGTAAAAATAGGGATGTATGTTCTAACAGGAATTAAAGTCTCTGGTTTCCCTAAAACATTTTCTTTGTCTCATTTATGTCTTCTTGAATGTTCCATCTACATCCAAAGTCCCCAAAAGCTTCGAAATTATGATAATCTAGAAGAATTAACCTCACATTACTCTCCAGTTAATTCTTATCTTCTTTGAGCACACCATTCCAAAAAGTAACTTCAGCTGAATTCAAAAAGCTTTGTTTAACAAGGAAACATGCTCATTGTTAGGTGTTGATGGTTGCTATTCTGACATCTATCCAATTAAAAAAAAAAAAAAAAAAGCATATTTGGCTTCATTTTGCTTCAACTAATGGACAAAACATTATTATTTCTGTATTGTGTATAAATTCTACTCTCAAATGAAATGATTAATTAAAAATAATAGAGAATATAAATATTATTTACTGCTTCCCTATTTGTGAGCATAACTCTTGGGACAACACCCAAGGAATATTCAGGGAACAGGCAGGCTTATACATTGTTCTTCAGTCTCTGCTTTTCCTTAAATAACTGAGTTTTTGGCTTTGATGATTGCAAGGTAAATCTTCCAAACATAAATTTGGTGAAACCAAGGCAGCAATATCTACCACAGTTTGTCAAAAGCCTGAAAACAACCATTATGTAATTGTGTCATATCGTCTTGCAAGGCTAGATTAGATGCAGAAATGATTCACAATAAAATGAAAAGGTCTTCAAAGACCAGCCTGTACTCATATCTGAGATTGCCATGACCCAGGTGCAGCACCTTGCACTTGGACTTGTTGAACTTCATAAGGCTCATGAGCGCCACTTCTCTAGTTTGTCTAGATTCCTCTGCATGGCATCCTGTTCATCCATCCATCCTGTTGTGTCACCTACACTGCTCAGCTTTATGTCATCTGCAAACTTGCTGAGGGTGCTCTTGATCCCATTGTGCGAGGGTACTCTCAATCCCATTGTCAAGATATTGTGCTCATCAATATCTTCATTGTCATTGGTGAAGGTATTGATGAGCACTGGTCTCAAGACAGAGTCCTGAGGGACACCAATTATCAGAGGCCTTCACTTGCACATGGAGCCTTTGACCACAGCTCTTTGTCTACATACATCCAATTCCTTATCCACTGACTAGTCCATCCATGAAATCCATGACTCTCAAATTTGGAATTAAGGATGTCACATGGGACCACACTGAAGGCCTTACAGAAGTCTAGATAGATGACATCTGTTGATCTTTCTTTATCAACTGTCAACTCTGCTAAAGAGGTTAACGCCATAATCTAGATAGGTGCACATCAAAGTATTTGACTGTAGGTCTTTCTCTTTACTTCGTGTTAGGTCCTTGTCGTTCTGCAATCAAGCTAACCTTTCATTCATTTTTGGGGATTGTGCATGTTTATGTGTATGCTCCCAATATTTCACAAATTGTAGGGATTGTGTTTCAAGCCATCAGAATGGTGGTTTGGGGCATGAAGAAACCAATATACTTTGGCACTGAGAGTGTGACTTCTGGAGTTCTGAAGTGCTCAGAGCCTGCAGGATAGTACTGGAGAAACACATGAGGTGAAGGAAGCATAACCTTTTACAGTCTTGACCACAATGTCTGTTGGACGTGGACTTTGGTGCACATTATCCACACAAATCATACCCTGGTATTAATTAATTCAGGAATTGCAATTTGACATGGGCCATAGTACTGCCAGGGAGAACCATGAAGAATTGAATCCAGCATTTACCATAGACTCACAGAATCATGGAATAAGCCAAGTTGGAAGAAACCCATGAGGATAATCAAGACCAACACCTGGCTCTATGCAGGACACCTCAAGAATCACATCATGTTCCAGAGAGAATTGTCTGAACATTTACTGAACTTTGGCTGGCTGTGCCCAATTCCCGGGGAAGCCTGTTCCAATGCTCAACAACCCTCTGGGTGAAATGCAATTTCCTGACATTTAACTTAAACCTCCCCTGACTCAGTTTCATGCCATTTCCTTAAATCCTGTCAATGGTCATGAGAATGAAGAGATCAGTACCTGTTCCTCCAGTTTCCCTCATGAGCTTGATCTCTCTTCCTGACACTCTCACATTTAACAAAATACGTGTAGACAGTATGAATGCATGTCAACAATATGCTCATTTCTCAAAAACTGTTTCTCACCAGCATTTAAAATTGACCTCAAAAACAGGCTTGTAATTTGAATATCTGATAAGGTGGAGAACTATTCAGATATCCTGTAACATTTTGCTGTTAAATATGAGAGAAATGTAAGTCAGAACCCTTAGTGACTGCAATAAAATTTGTAACGCCAAAGAGAGCACCTTTTAAAGATAGCTAAGACAGTAATCCACCCCCTCCACCCAAGCCCATGGAGTGTGAGGTGGAAAAGGAAAATTATTCACTGGCAAGTATTTATTTTTCATCAAAAATTTGAAAATTAGCAGAAGTTATTAATCTGATTCTTCTAGCATTCTTTAGGAAAATCAAGAAATTTATGAGAAAAGGAAGCAAAAGCTATTTTTCTTTATCTTAAGAAATAATCTAACGTCTAGTATTTCTACCTGTTCATTAAAAAACCCAACATTTGAAATCTTAAATATTTCTATATTTTATATTTAATAATGTAGCTATGCAAAAATATCTTAAATTTTTTTGCTGATATTATTTAAGATGCTTCAAAGGTGGTTTGACTTACGGTAATAGATGTGGATATGTTTATTCCCAAAACTACTGGAAGCTATGACAAAGCATCAGCAAAGGTCAGCATTTTCTATCAAAGGAATTTAGCCAGTGGTTCTGTGAAAAAAAGTTGCTGTTCTGTCCAGAGAAAATCCATTGACTATTTACTTATTAATAACCAAGATGGCAAAGATTGTTCAGTGGCTCTGAGAAGAACTGCTAAACAAAATCTATCCAAAGAGTTAAATTGTCCTATTTCCCCACAGTTTAAAATCTCCCAATTAGGAATAGTTTCTAGACAACAAAATCAACTGAACCATGCTGCAATATTGTCAGAGAGCTCTCAGTGGTCCAAGCCAAAATGATGCCAGGAAATATACTGGCCATTTAACACTGAGGGGGAACACAGGCTGGGAAGTGGGCCTTTGCTGTTTTGTTTACTTGTATAAGCATGTAGGAAAAGAGGTGGGATAAAGTAGCAGGGATTAGTCCTCCTGAAAACACCCAGTCTTGCAAGAGCTTCAAGAATGTTAAAAAGAGTATAAAGAACACATAGGCTTACCGAAATGTTTTTAATATTTAATAATGAAGGAATGAAAATAGACTGGGTCACAAAGAGAAAGTATGCAAAAGTTAAAACAAAGTAAAATGATAGAAGGCCAAAAAGAATGGAAAATGATGCAGATGGATAACACGCATGTGTTATAAAGTTTCCATTGCAGTCTTCTGACAGACAGTATACATAAAACATTCTTGTCCCAAGTGAAAAAGTGAAATTCAGAGTATCCTTATTTGATGTTTTTTCAGTATATCTAGCTATAAAAACATCAAATGAAGTTAATGTTTCATTTGATGTTTTTAACATTACAGCAATCATTGAGAAATGTTACATCAAACTTTATTCATTTTATTACTTTATTAATTTATAAAGGTCCCATCTCATGACAGAATCTGTGAGAAAAACAGCCAAAGTGAGGTCAATGCCTAAAGATACCACAGGAAAAAAAAAGCAAAAGCTGTCTAAAAAGTTGACTTCTAAACAAGGAGATTTTTCAGAAAAAAATGGAAGAGCAAAACTGAATATTGTTCAGTGATTCATATGAAGAAAGCTTTCATTGCATCTTTAAAGTATCCAGAGGGTACTTTTGTCTTTCTCTAAATAAAAAGGATTTCCTGAAATGTGCAGAAGCTTAAGTAGAAGAACAGTGGGTCAAAAAAATGCCAAACAACCAAAACCAGCTGGCTCATTCCTGCTCTTTTTGAGGAAGATACACAATTGTTCAAGAAAGGCATGAAAATATGAGATTTCAAAAATAGGCAGCTTTATACTCATATATATTCACATACACACACACACGTTTAGTTGTGCACAGAGGTATATGCCAAGATAAGTGATGCTAAAGGACCCAAAGATACAGAGATGTCAAGCACTCAAAAATGCTGAAACTCAAAGAGAAACTGAGCCCTCTTTTCAGTCTGAAGCTTTGTACTTCTTCTTTGCAAAATAATTTTTAATTAATGGTTCTGGAGAATGTTTTGTTTTTCTATTCTGCCTGCCTTGCCACTCCGTTCCATGTCCATTACAGGTCCAGAAATGCTCTGTTTGAAAGGTCCTCTGTTACAGCTTTTTCTCTGGGTAAGGAATGCATGCATGTGACCTCGCCAGCCAAGTGCAGGAGGGACAGGCAGGCAGACAAGGTGTGCTGGTAAGAACAGAACAACCGCAGTGCTGTGAAACATGTGGGCTCAGGATTAAGCGAACACCATCAGCAGCAGTAAAGGCTTCCTAGTCAGGAGATGACAGTTGCACAAATGATGTAACAAAGTCTGAACTGGGAGAAGAAAAGCTCTTTTGCAGAAAGCTTGAAGTCTGCTTGGGTAAAAATGCCTGCTAGACTTCTGTTTGGCTGATTTAATTTAGGTATGTATAGTTATATATTTATTGGTATGTACATTTCTACACAATACAGTGCTGAAAGTATTTTCGTTTATAACTAGATGCTTTCAGACATCAGATGAAGAAAAATTCCTCACTTGCACTTATTAAATGTCAGAGTGATCATAAAAGCATTAAAAGAAGGATTATACTAAAATGTCTTTACAAGCACATCTGAAAAACACCAATACTGATGTAATCTAACACTGAAATTTATAGTTATACACTTAAAAACAGCCATGTACAAAGTAGTTCATCTGACATTTCTCTCAGAACAGTGTGATTGTAAAAACATAATTTTAAGATATTTTTACCTTTGACGGTTTTACTCTTAATCATAGTCTTAAAAACATCAAATGAGGGATAATTCTTCATTTGCAGATATTAAAAATTGCTATAAGCATAAAAATGTCATTTCAAGATGATTCTCTTTCGACCTTTTTATTTTTTTAATATCTGCTCTCTTTTCCCCCCTCTTTAGAAAATAGTGAAAAAATTCTTTTAATGAAACTCCAACGTTCTTAAATTCCCGAGTAAATTCCTATGCCCACCATAGTTTCAAAAAAGGCTGCTTATTTGGTATGTGTCATTCAAGGTCCATGATGAAAAAATATTAGAGAAATGCCTGTCAAACTGAACTCCCATCCCTGAAAATTAAATATCATTAGCATTTTTCAGTGAGGACTTCAAAAACCCCAAAGGTGTCGAAGTCATATGATAATTGTGAAAATCTTTGTCTTAGGCATGAACCATGGGCATGAGGATCCAGCTCTTTTTGTGTGAAGGGAAAATTATGAGTCCCTCTAGTTAGAATTATTTCTTGTTTTATACAAATTTCTATAAAGGGAAGAGAATCCAGACAGATAACAAGCCTCCATCATCCATCCTGGCATGGTGCTGACCAGTTGCAAAAGCCAAAGTTACATTTGAATCCTTTATCTACTGACAGCTGTGCTCAGAGCAGGTCTTTGCCTTTCTGCAACCTTCTAAGTAGACATCCATTAAAAGGCAGGAAGAAAGATCAGAAGGACAAGGTCAGCTGCAAATTGGCTGCCTGGAGAGAGCCAGTTCCAAAATGTACTATGGCACCCAGGGTCCAGCAAGCTGACTTTCAGGACAATGCGTAGCAAAGGGCAATTTATTGTGTGTTAAGGAAATTTCCCTTTCTGACCATTCACATGACTCTCTGGCTGTCACCCTCACAGTGCCAGGGACTTTCACTGCTGGGGCCAAAGTCTGTTCACAGGCGAAGGCTCCAGGGAGCCAGACAGGTGCCGTGTTTGACACCTACACACCCCACTCTCATGCAGTCAGACCAGGCTTCCTCACTGGTTCAACCCCAGGTTTCCAATGGCAGAATGTGTAAGTTCTACAAAAGCAATTTATTCACAGTGCAGTACAACAGAAACAGCTTGAGCTGCTGCGTCTGAGGAGGGACCCCCAAAAAAGGAATTCCTGGGCTTTTATATCCTTACAGTCTGTGCAAATCTTGCTCTTCCTGAGTCCTCTACTCTTGCTGTCTCCCAGCATCCATCCACCTGGCTGGTGTCATAGGTCTTCTTGCCCTTTTTTAAACAAAGGGTTGTCAGTTCACTGCCTCTTATCATGGGATTCTATCCAGACCTCAATCTGCATCTCAATCTGCAGCTTGCAAACCGAGCTACCTGCACCAGATGTATTCCTCAACGTGTGCTTACAGTAAAAACTGTAAATGGAGTCAAATAGAGGCTCTTCCATTTGTCTTACTGAAAAATAGAGATGTTTGATACATTCCTTAGATATGTACAGCCATTCTTAAGCATCCAAAGTGAAATTTCTTTAATTAGGAATTTAAATTTAATAAAGTTAAAACTCTTTCTGTTTCCCTACGTAAATTATTTGTTCATATTTGTATAGCAACACAAATTAATGTCTTGGAAAATTACAATAGGATATCTACAGTATTGCATTTCTGACCCACATGAATACCAAAACAATTCAGTTTTGTTCATGTTCCAACAATGAGTACTAAAAACAATAACAGTAATTGTATCACTTTTTAGAAAGTGTTGTCAAACATTTAGGACATGCAGTTCATCAGAATTTGAATAAATTACATCATACACACGAATAAATTACATCATAAACTACTACTCAATTAAAACTACAGCACTAATTAACCAAAACTCTTATTTAAATCAAATTATGATAGTGCTGATTACATGTTTTAAGTATTCATTGCAAAAAAAGTAGGATTTATGCAGGTTTCGTTTACCATATACACTGAGGTGTTCTAAGAATAATTTTAGAAAAATTGCACAGATTTCTGCTGACATACTTATGAGAACATCAAAGTTATCTCTGTGAAGTTATATGACAAGCTGCTAAAATGTAGCTTAAAACAACTTGCTTTATTAAACAACTCTTGAAAGCCCAATCTGACTTAACTCTTGTTTGGTTCTTTCTCTGTTGGCACATTGAGATTGAGAAGTGCACCTTGAAAGGAATATCTTAAATGAAGAGGAATGTCCATTGTGTGAAGTGGGTAAACTGAAATACTGAAGAATTTTAAAAAGCACAAAAGGGTGGAGGATTTGGGAAAGACCAGAGGAAAACAGAGAACTGGTGCCCAGATTAGAAAAAAAGTACATATGTGTTGAAATAAAAGAAAAAATGCCTATTCTAATTCAGCACGGAAAGCCATCCACTGCCCTCAAGTGGTAGAGCCACAGCGTTTTAAGGCTGAATGCACTGTAGGCTGGAATACAGACAAACACTGGGAAGAAAGATAGTAAGAAAACTGGAGAATGGAGAAATCGATACTGTGGTGTATACATCTTCTTGGTCCTGTTCTTAGAAATACTGGAGAACATTAAATGCATGGGATTCTGTATGAATTTTAAGTCTAAATGTATTTTTATGTTCAAGGGCCCTACTTCATCTTTTGTAATATTTATTTAAAGGTGTTTTGTGAATATGGAAAAACTTCCTCAAAACTATAAGTACCATTTGCTTCACTAAAGCCAGGAACCAATGGTGTTTATTTGAAATGCAAATGAAAACTTGCCACCCAGAAATGTACGTTACATTTGACATTTGTCTCCAATCAGAAGTCCCTATGAATAATGTAGTTTGATACCAATAGCCTCATTAAGCCAGGTTTCCCTTAATACCCTTTCTGATTGTAATCTCTTCATTATACTTTGTTTTCTTATTTCTCCTGACCCTACTCGTCATTATCAATATGCTCAGGTCTTCAGTAGTGTTGCTAATATATATTTTACATTGAATAGGCCATTTTAGATGGGAGTTATTAGCACTAATGCACAGGTGTTCTTTAACTGTAGGACTTTCTTATCCCAACTATGTTTTTCTTTGGATCTGTAGATATTCTGCCTCTCATGACTAGAGTTTACTAGGTTGGTTCACAAGTGAAAAGGAGTTTGTTGGTTTCATCCTAGACCCCATTTGAGCACATGAAGAAATGATGGCACCATGTCATATAATTGGCAATTATTCCTGAAAAGAGCTTTGCAACTGAAATAGTGGAGCACTGGCAGGTCAAGACTGAGGAGCATTGGCCGAGCCACATGAGAAATGCCTGTGCAATGTCTTTGCGAGCATTTGTTGCAGTCCCGGACACCTCATTCCCAAACACTAAACCAGTGAACAAGTTGAAGATACAAAGCAGTGGTAACTATAAATCCTCCACTCCATCCTGATTCCCTGTAAATACCATGCACCCCTTAAAAAACTGGGGGTATGTTTAAGGAAAATAGCAGGTTTCACTGCGGGAAATGCCAATGTCCCAAAGGCAGTGAGTAACAAGAGGTTTCCATTTCAGTTAAGGATCAGGTTCCATTTATTTTTTTCTTTCATAACCACAGTAGGCGTAAAATGTAGAGCTGATCCAGAGATTCCTTCATAAAATGATGCTGCCAGTTACCAATTTTCAATAAATCACCATTAAATTGTCCCAAAATTTTTCTGCCTTTCCCAGCATGCTGATTACTCTGATGTGTTTTCTGTGATTAGAGGAAGAGTTGATTTTTGAATTCCTTAAAGACTAAGTTGAAGGGGTCCTCTTGAAATGTAAAGAGAAACTCTGCTTTTGTGGAGTGAAAAACAAAAGCAGGTCTCTACTTTTCTTCCCTTTCTGTGAAATAGAACTGTTGATATAAGCTGACAAGCAAAGTCAAAAGGGATAGGCAGCCAAACTTCACCTTGAGCAAGGAGAAAAAGATGGAAAGATCCAGAGAGCTCACTGACTAGGTATGGCAAATGTGAGGGGTTTTTACCATAAAATGAGCCTGGAATTCTCAAAAACTCATGTTTCTGCCCCTACCAAATATCTTTCAAGATTTGTGGTAACTCTAAGCTAGGATCCGTTACAGTCATGGAAAGAGTCAGCAGCAAACTCAAAAATCACATTAATATTTCTGCAAACATAGGGCAAGGATTTTTATAAATATACCACACATCCCACTCAAACCCATTTACCCCAGGCTAGAATGAAGAAGTGATTTCAAGATTCAACTTATTCTAATAAAAAGTTCAGTGAACAGAGGAAGAAAAAAACAAACTTAGCATCTCAGAAACAAACATAGGCTTTCTTTCGAACCTATGGTTACATCAGGTTATGCGCCTTTCTTTCTTCTTCTCAGTTGGTGACTTGGGGAATTTCATCAAGCCATGCTGCAAATCCTTCTCTATGGGAGCAGTTCTCAGGACTGTACTTATAGTGTACCCCAAGAAGGGATCTGAAGAGCTGTCCAACTGGAATGTGTTAGGTCTAGGTAGAGTGGTCATGTGCTGAGATGAACCTTTCCAAATGCACAAAGGATAACAGTGCTTTGTGCATTTTGCTTCTGAGAAGAGACCAAACTGGTTATTAATGTGGTGGAAAGGAAGGAAGGAAGGAAGGAAGGAAGGAAGGAAGGAAACCATAATAAAATTTTTCACAGAACACCAAGAAGTTCAGCAGCTGATGTCCCTGCAAATGGGTGTTCTTGGGGAGTGAAGAGAAAGAAGCATGGAGTGTCCTATCAGCTTTGGTGCTCTTGATGTACTTAAGTGACACAAAAATCTGTACCTAAACTGAATCTCTCATGTGGTATTACTATGGCAATATTAATCAAAATACTGAGGTTTTTTACACTAAATACTTTCTTGGAGAGTCTATGTTTTCACAGAGTCTGAAGAAATTAAAAAAGTATTTCCTGTATTTGGAAGACAGGGGCTAGATAGACAATCCTTTCCTCATTTTTTATGGTTGGTTTTACTATCATATCCCCTTTTTTAATATGTGATAAGATAACAGGTTTATTGTTGCATTACTGTTTTATTTAATCACTGAAAAATAATTTACCAAGTATTGGAACGATGGCTATGAATCACATCACTACCAATTATACAGCATTTTGGAAGATTGGTCTATTCTCCTTCCAGTAAGCATCTGTATCTTACATTAGCCTTAATGGAACTTAAATTTGTGCATCAAGTGGAGAAGAAAGCCTTCTGGGTGGTTATAGATGCATGACCTTGAGCCTTGTGACTCACAATGCAATCTGCATGCAGGGATATTAGACAGTATCTGTCAGCATGTGTCAAGTCTGATTGTTTAAACATTACTTTGTCACCCACACACACACGCACAAATTTTATCCCATTTCAAATTAAATATTAAACTGACCTTTTAAAGGGGAGCAACTGCAAAATTTAAATAAACTTTTTTGTGCTTCTTTTTACAATTAAAAAATTATAATGAGAAAAATCAATCTCTGATGTAACTTAACTGGATTCCTGGGCACTGTGGCAGTGACAATTATGACCAAAATAATTAGAACTTGAAAACCAGATTTCTCTTCACTGAAAATATAATAAGTAATCACCTTGAGCCAACTATCCTGTAATATCACTACAATTCCCATTGCAATAACTGTAATGCAAGTTGCATCAATGTAGCAGGAGAATATTTGACATATATAGAAGACATATAAATAGATTTTTGTAAGGTAAATGTGTTTATCATGTCAGAACTGAAAGAAAAAATATAATTTGTAGTCAGTCAGCTGAGAGTTATCTGGTCAGCAAGAGAGATAAACATTCAAGTTTTGTCATTTTAGTACTATGCTAATTAAAAGAACTTCTCAGTTCTTCAGATTTTGAGGGCATTTTTTTTCCACCAGAGATAAGCCAGTTTTTTCTCATTATATCTTCCACTGAAAGCTTTCTGGTCTTAATAGGCCCTGTCAGTATCTCTGGTAATCGGCCTGAAAGAACCACATGGCCAGTACTTCATCCATGGAACTTGTGTCTTTAGGGAGATGATGGAGCACTGCTGCAGAGCTGGACTGGGCTCTTCAGCAGGGCCCTGCAGTTGGATACAAGCTCAGGTGGTCAAATCCATAGGAAAATTGAAGAAATCTTTTCTCCCCAAGCCCTGCTGCCTCAGCTATCACTTCTGCTCCTGGAGGGGATTCTACAGGTGCTAAACTTGTTGATGAAATGACTAATTAAATAACCAATGGAACTAAGCAAAGCTTTATTCTGAATAATTTAGCTGACAAATATAATCTCTCCTTTTCTGAATTTTTCATGACTGATTAAAAATTATCTTGATATTTATATATTGTTCAAAAATTTATAGTGAGTCGTTGCTGCAAAAAACTGTATTCTAGATTTATGAAGAATATATTTTTTCATAAAACTGATTTTGTAAATAGCTCATGCTTGACACCTTTTCCTCTGTGTAGGCTAGCATTCATGATATTCATTAATTTTTAAGAAAAAGTATTTTATTTAGACATGTTTCTGATTTAATGATATTTGTTTATCTTTGGCCATTTAGTTCTTCCTTTTGTTAATCTAACAGTGCGTTATGGTGTCATAGGATATATGTTATCATTATACAGAGTTGTTTGAGACTGTATGGATAACCATATTATCAAGGAATTCTGACAAATTTTATTTTTATGAGCACATAATACTAATGCACATGCCTATTCCAACTCTAATTCTCCATGATGACCCTGCAGAAAAGTTTGGCCTTGTTTTGGCTGGTTGTGATGATGGATCCAAAGGTAGCCATCATTTGAAAAAACTCCTCAGTAATCAGTAAAATAAACTTTCATTAATTATATCGTGTGAATGAGTTTAGCATTCCAATTAATTTTAAAAACATGTCCCAGCTATGTGGAACCAGGTCTTCTAGCACAGAAGAAATACGGTGGCATAGACACCAGATTGCAGCTATAGTGCTCGCAAATTATCATACACGTTCCTGCAGGCCACTCTATCCATGTTTAATAAGCACCAGTTTTATGCATCTTAAGGTGTTTGTGAGTGGGCCTGAAATACCACTGCTTGCAGTGGTAACTTAATCTGTGACCCTGCAGTGAGCTCTGCACAGGCAGGCAGGAACAGATGGGGCCCCACAGGAACCCCTTACTCCTAAACTCATGGCAGGATCAGGCCATAGCTTTTAACAACCTGAGATAGTGTCTTTTATGTTTTGTGGCTACTTTGTACCTTCTGACTACTAGGGGAAATGAATATTAAATGGCTATACATGCGTACTGCTTATAGAAAAGAGACAAGGATGATCTGGTCAGTATATAATGGCTATACTCAGACACACACAAAATGTATAGCGGTTTTCATTACAATATTTGTGTTGTACCCTGAAGGAAAAAAAGTTATTGAAACCCAGACATTCTGAGTTATAGAATTGAAAAACAAGCTGGTGTTATGACAGTTTTGAAATGGGTCTGCTTTTGCCAGCCAGTTATGTGCTTTAAAGAGCCTTTAGCTGATTTATGCAGTTCTTGTCCTAAAACTGCTGTATTGTATTACTTCAATATTTTATCCCTAACCATTTAAAGAAGGTTTGATCTTACATCAATAGTACTCAAAAAATATTAAAATCAAAGAGATTTCTTTTCAAAGAATTTATGCAAAACAAACCCTATATTTTTCCTGATCTTGAAGACTAAAATAAAAAAAAAAATTTAAAAAAAGGGAAAAAAAGAAAAATATTACTTCTATAGTGAAAACTCCAGATAGTTATGGTAGCTGTTGCATATTCTAAAAGCTCAGAAGGGAAAAAGATTTTTTTTAAATGTAAACTGCTGAAGTCTTGGAGCTTTCATGACAAAATAGCTTCTGGTCACAGACAAAAAGCAGAAATGAGGATTAGAAGTGTTATTACTTATCTTTTTTTAATGCATTCTTGTTAACTGCCACTACTTCGAGTGAGTAAACAGGAAGCTTTTCTCTGCAGTGGGACCCTTAAAAGTACAATTTAATAGTTTTGACTAGCATTTTGGTATATGCCTCAGTTCTTTTCTTCTCTTTACTTAGCTCTGTGTTACACAAGACTTTTATGAGTTCAATATGTACAATATCTGTTGACACTTCGTATATAAACAGAAATGATTTCATTTAGAAGCAGGGGAATTAAAGTATCCATAATGAAAAACAATTGTTCTAAAATGCTGTCAATTTGGATTGTGGAAGGAATTTCAAGGATTGATCCTGCAAAATGCAGAGAAACTTCAATTTTTATTGACATCACTGTTTTACAGAAACAACTCTTACATGAAATAATGCTTACTGCTTTTAAATATACCTTTCATTTTCCAATTTTGAGGCTCTTTCGTGATGCGTGAAAACGTTATTTCCTTCTCCAGCTTTGGAGAAGATAAAAGAGTGATAATTGTCCCTTTTTAGTCACTAATATAATGGGTTGAAGCATGATAGCAGTCTTCCTACATGCTTGGAGCTTGTACAACCTATGTTATTGTGCCGGGTTGTTCCTAGCTGGATGCCATGTGCCACGTACCAAAGCCACTCTATTAGTCTGCTCCTCAGCTGAACAGGGGAGAATGAATACAATCAAAGGCTCATGGAGTGTGATAAAGGCAGAGAGGATCACTCACCAGGTACAGTCATGGGCAAAACAGTCTTAGCTTGGATTTACTAATGATCAAATCAGAGTAGGATAATGAGAAATAAAACAAAATCTTAAAAGCATCTTCCCTCTGCCCCTCCCTTCTTCCTCGGCTTAACTTCACTCCTAACTCTCTCCATCCTCTTCCTCTGCAGTGCACAGGTACAAGGAATGGGGGTTGTGGTGAGTTCATCACATGTTGTCTTTGCTGCTACTTCCTCCTCAGGGGAGGACTCCTCACTTTCTTCCCCAGCTTCAGAATGGGGTCCCTCCCATGGAACGCAGTTTTTCAGGAGCAGACACTTCCAGCATGGGTTTCCCACAAGGTCAAAACCTTCTTTGGGCATCCACCTGTGCAGGGTCCTGCATGGGCTGCAGGTGAATATCTGCTTCACTGTGGACTGCCATTGACTGCGGGGGCTCAGCTGCTTCACTATCATCTTCACCATGGGCTGCAGGGAAGTCTCTGCTCTGGTGCCTGAAGTATCTCCTCTGCCTCCTTCTTCACTGACTTTGGTGTCTGCAGAGTTGCTTCTTCCACACATCTCATTCCTCTCTTAAATCTGTTAAACACGCCCTTTCTTAAATCTGTTTTCCCAGAGGCACTGCCACAGTCACTCATGGTCTCAACCTTGGCCAGCGGTGGGGCCATTTTGGAATCAGCTGGCATTGGCTCTGTTGGACATGGGGAAAGCTTCTAGCAACTTCTCCTGGAAGAACACACTTTCCCCCCATTATCTTCCCTACTACCAAAACCTAACCACACAAACCCAGTAGGCATACAAGACCGTCTGTTTGTTTTTTTCCAGTCAGTTGACTCACGTATATCTGCAACAATTCAGTACAATCCTTACTGTGAAGCTACTTTACTCACAACAAAGTTCTCCATTATTGCTGTTAAGATTGGGATGTGAAAAGGATCACTTAGAAGAACACAGACTGTAGGATAATTATCTTCTCTCCACTCATAGTCCACAGCCCTGTACAACAATAAAATGCATGCCATTTGGAATGGAGGTACTTATTTCAAATAAATTGTTATGGTAGATGAGAACTATACTCTCAAACCAAAAAGTTGTTTCAGTACCACTCAATTGCCTTGAAACATGAGCTCAAGGCCTTCTTAATTCAGTATCCATGGTAGAATGACAGCTATCCAAAGCTCTTCATGAGACCCCTCCAAATGGGAGACAGATGGTCCCTACTCCTGCTGCTTCTCAAACAAGTTTTTATGTCACTCTCCTTTCCTGTAGTAATATTCAGTATATTGTAATTATGCCTAATGGAGAAGTTCACACCATGCTGGCTACTACATCAGAGATTATTGACCTTGGATATAGACATTATTTACCCTTGAATCTTACTTTCAGGTTTTTATTTGTATTGAAAAGTTACAAAAACTTTAAAATAATCCCAAATCAATCAACCATTCTATGATCTTGTCATATGACTCTGAGAACTTAAGAATTACAATGATACAGAGCAATTTCATTTTTGAATTTCAGGATCGTTAAATGAAATCTTTCAGAAAAGTGATATCTACATGCAAAATTAAAAGACAAATCAAGTAAATCTATTCGCAATCTGTTGTTTTTAAGAAGTGCCTTCAGATCCTTCTGTCAGGAAAAAATAAAAAAATCCATGTATGGAGAGCAAATGAAAAAAAAAAAAAACGAAAAATCAAGGCCAAGAAACATATCTCGTGCAACTGTCAATTTTAAAAAGATTGCTCCACTTAGGAAGAAAGAAAAATAATAATATTTTTATAACACTGTTTATGTCAGACCCTTAACAGCATTTCACAATAGCAAATATGAGTAAGCATTCTTTTCTCTGTTTACACTTGGCACCGAGATTAGTTGTTCAACAGTAGCAAAAGTCAGTAGCATAACTGGGCCTAAGAACCCAGAGTCCTTAGAGGCAAAATCCAGACTCTACAATGTTGCAGGGTTTGTCCTTTTTCTCAGAGTGGGGTCAAGAGAGATCTAAGCACAGAGAGCTCCAACATGAGTATTTTCTATCTTCCCTCTTAGATACTGCTTGAATGACAGTCAATGTGTTCACAAGCTACTAAGGTGCAGTTACGCTCCAAGTAATTCTTGGAAAAGTGAATACAGTGCATTTGGCTCTCTACGTGTTTGACATGTTCTTATCATTTTACCGAGAGGATTTGAACTTCTGTGAGGATGTGCATCTGGTTTCTTCACTTGCAGAAAGGCACAGGTTTCTGGTGTAAGTCTTGTGGGTTAGACATGAAGTTTTACCAAGTACCATACCCTGTGTGGTACAAGGTTCATGTCTGGAAAAACGCATGCTAAATTTCTGCACAGAAGAAATACTTGAAATTATATATCTTGAAATGACATAAATATAGAGCATATTCCTTGTGCTTACATGTCTGTCTGTCCATGTGTAAAAGGTCATATTGTTCAGCTCAGTATTTGCCTATAGCATGGTGAAGAGATTATGATACTCATTACTATAAAGTTTTGTGAGGTGTTTGGTATCCTCACCTTGTGGTGAAATTAAGGAAAATGAAGATCCCTGTGCCTTCAGCCATTTTTAAGTGTTGTGTAGCCTGGGAAAACTGGATAAGAATTAGGAAAATAACCAATTCCTACTGTTTCTTGGACAAACTTACAAGTTTTGTTTGCATGCTGATACAACATGGTATCTTTCCTAAGTAAAACACAAATACAATAATTCAGTTTTTAAATTAGGTGAATAATTAACCATTCAGACCAAGCCAGAAATTAAAAGAAGATAATTTTTATTATTCAGTTAATTAATTTCTCCCTTTTAACACACTGTTTATTACTTTCAGGGTGTTGTGTGAACATCAATTGCAATTCTAATTCAAAAGAAGCTGGACTTCCTGCTCTGGAAGCTTGTGAATGTATTTGTTTCAGAGCTATAGACTCTCCTTTAATTTTCTTGCTGACGGCATGCCTCTTTTAAATACAAAGAATAATCTTAATGAGCTGATCTTTCTTCTTTTTGAAGGGGATTCTGGAAAATGGGGATAGCCATGTAGACGCTGAGCTTATAATACAATGTACACATAGAACATTCATTTCATGGCATAAGACCAAAAGAATGAATCACTTTTTGATACACTGGGCTTTCCAAAGAGCTCTAAGAGTCAGAGACTACCATTTCCTTTTGGTTGTCTGCTCCAGTTTATGTGTTGCATTGCAGCACATCTGCTTTTTTGCAGAGCACATCATGTCAATACTGCACAGAAGGAGTGCCATGTTTGAAACTTGAGATGAGGGGTCCTCTCCTTGCCAAGAGTGCATTACGGCTACTGCACAGAGCTGTGAGCCTCAGCCACCTTGAATGACAGCCTGCCATGGAGTTGATCCTGCCAAGTCTGGATCCTAGGCTAATTCGGGAACTTGAAGCGCCACATAGCTGGAATCCCTAAAGCAATTCATGTGTAGTTTTGACTCATCTCTGGAAGTGGATTGCATAGGGTGCCGCATGATGTGTGTGTGCTTCTTCTATTTCCTCATTGACTTGTTGGCTGCCAGTCTCCTCGGGCAGCAAGAGCTCAGTAGGCATGGCTAAGGTGGGGAAAAGGTAAGGACTAGCCAGTGGTCCTGGCTGCTCTGTCAGCTCTGGGATGCAGTTTCACATGATCTTCCCTGTCTTGACTGTGGCTCTCCAGCAATCTCTGCTTGCAATTCCTGCCTGTGTCTGATTTCTGCTTGTCCTTTCCCAGCACCAGATTGTTTGTCCTGCAGTGCTGCATTCTTATGTCACTGTTCATCCTGACCTTACTAAATTGTTTGTTTTCTGACTACAGTCTGGTTTCTGACTATAATTTAACCTAGTCCTTTGGTTTGAGATAACCCTACATAAGTCAAATGTTTGTTTTGGTTCTACTCTTAGCATGCTTCCTTTCTCTTTCTAGTACTTTGGGCCTGTTGTGGGCCACTAACTGAACTCCAGTTATTTCTTTTAACATCAGCAAATACTCTCCATATCCATGGAGAAAGGAGAAGGACTATCTTTGCTTCATTTTCTCACCCCCAAAAAATCTCTAATATTAAGAAGTCTTTTCCAATATAACATTAGATAATTGTTGGAATGAAATACAAGCCATAAAGAGTTTCTAGAACAGAGAACACAAAGGTCTAAATCTAGCTACTCTTGGTCTTCCCCCAAAGAAGAGAAATGGACTACCTCTCTTGTAGAGGTCACCTCCATCCCAACATTTCAGTGATTGTTTTCAATATATCATATTTAACCCTTTTGTACCAGAGGGCACATCTTTCTACATCATTAAGCAGTAATGAAGAAGAGAGACAGTGATGTATGAATGGTATCACAAAATTGCTCTATCATCTAAAATGGAAGCAAATATGGTTTTGCACATATGCTGCTTCCCATATATTTATGAGGACATCAGGTTTTGTTTTTATTTTACGCGCCCCTATTTTAAAAGAGGAAAGGTTTTCTAGCAGCTGTAAAGCACAAGGAGAGGCATAGAAAAGAATGTGTGTGCTTCATATTACTCCATGTCTACACATACCCTTTCCATCGACCATCAACTCTGGATCTGAGTCAGCTATGGTCTGGAAGCCATTTAGCTATATTCACATCCAACTTGAACTAACATGCCCTTCTGTTGGTGTCATCCTAATGCAACATGCTTTCCAGAACAGAGCTAGTTTGTATTGCTTGGCCACAATGCTGTGTCAAAGGAATTTTTTTTGCATCTAATCACAGAAATGGGCTCTAAATCACAGTCGCTGAATTTTAATACCTCACAGGTTTTGTAATACCTTGAGCCAGTTTGAGCCTGATTTACAAAATGCTGATCATCCCACACCCAAGGAGTGCAAAATGAAGAAGTCTGGTCTGCAGCTCTCCATCCCATCAGATTTCATATATGAGCAGAGCAAACAATACATATCTTAATGATATTAGGTGAATTAGTGTTTACAAAATATGCAGAAATAATCAAATGGCTAGCACTGTGTATGAATTGTACCTTCCTAATAAAGTGTAATTAAAAGTTATCATTATTTCTATATAAACATGTTAGATTTTCCCCTTTCTCAGAAACAAAGAAGAGTTTGTTTTCATTTGTATCTTCTGTATTACTCATCTGGGTTGTTTGTAATTTTGAATAGTATACAGAATAATAATTTTGCTATCTCCCAGCTGACTGTGTTAGAAAGGAATTTTTTCCATTAATTACATCTACACACAGTGTATAAGTAATTCTCTCTACACTTTTAATTAAAAACACTGTATGCCAAATGAACAAACATTTCCCCAAAAATCAGAAGTTTTTGATTTCATGGGCAGAATCAGACACAGGCTCTTGGTTTGAAAAACTTCCATTTTTTTCAGAACGATATCACTTGGCTTCAACCGCAGAAATATTCCTGAAACAAAAGGGAAAACAAAAGCAGACATCCCACTCCTGTTGCATAAAAAGTTAGCTAAAACTGGAATGATAAACACGCATAGCTCTAAGTGGAGGCATCTCCAGCAGGTTCTCTCTGGCGCCCAGGGATGAGATGGTAACCACAAGCACGGAGATGCTGACGCCTATACAACCTGATACTGGTGTGATTAGAGGATACTCTGCATCCTGCAGGATTAGCTATAATGCATTGTGCCGTGCTTTTTGTTCATCAAACAGCAGCTGCTAAGAGATGCAGCTTTCAAGAGCATACAGCTGATCCCACCTGTTATATTTCACATCTACATGTACTATATTGCCTAGATGTGCTGTATCTTTGTTATATTTTATGGTTTGTCTGTCCCAGATTCCAAGTAGAATGCTTTGCATCCATTTTTATTGAATCTACAATGAATGTTTATATGTGATTTTCCTTTTAAAATACACTGTATTTATTTTAAAATACACAGTACCAAAAATGTGGTTGTGTGCAAAGTAGAAACAACTTTCTCCCACCACAGTTTATTCTTGAATAATGTGTTGCAATTACTTGGAGATGCTTTACAAAATTTTCTGTAATGTCTTTCTCCATAGTTTATCTTCACTTATGTTTACTATAGCTATTCACAGGTTTAAAGATTTGTTTAATATGCAAAGCATTTTGACGTGCAATCGTGAATTAATTCATATAATTATATGTAATGTTTTAAAAGAATTCTAAAATTAAATGTGACCACTGCTAAAAGATGTAATGCAGAAGCATAAAATATGTATGAAATTATGTAAATACACTGGAAAACGTCTTCCAGCTAAACTTGTCTACCAGTTTTCTGAAGGCTTGCCAAACTTGAAATAAAAGCCACATTGAGCAGAATGTTTAGACATCTGGATACCTTTCCTTTAAATTCCAGGAAAATATTCTGTATCTAGTTTGAACTACAGCTACCTAAGTCGCTATTTCCACTGCAGTCAAAACAGTTATTCTTTGTAATTTCCTGTTTGTCATATTACTTCTCTTCAGCCAGCTGATCAAAGATACTCTCAATATTTTTGTAACTGTTTTTCCTGTCTAATTTTCTAGTTAGTATTTTAACAGGCTCAAGATTGCAAGCCAGCTTTTTTCTTTGACCTGTTCAGGCTTTCCATCTTCAGGTTTTGGACTTCATTCCCCTGCTAGTGCTGTGCAATTTATTAAAATAATTGAACACTGCAAAAAATATTAACAAAGTTCAGCAGTTCACCAAATTTAATGTTAAAAATTATTTCTGCAGTCATGTTCATGTCACAGGAAATTCCTTGAATACTGAATCTCTCTCAGGCAATTTTGACCAGTAATAAAGCAGGTCTAGGAAGCAGGTCTTGTACCATTCTGTGGTACTTCTATTTTAAAAGTGGCTAAACAGGCTGGTGAAAAAAAAATGTTTAATTTAGCTTAATCGCACAACAAAAACTTGATTTTATTGCAACTTCATTGAAAACCTTCCAGACCAAGCTTAGATTTTGTTAACATTTACTTAATTTACATAAATAAAGTACCAACAATTATGCTATTTCAGCACTCCTGTGTCACAGAGTTTTCTTAGGCTCTACACTTCTTACAAATCAGAAAGCACACTTGATGAAAATCAGTAAGATATAATAGCAAGAACATGAAGATTAATGTGTTTTTACCCCTCATACACTGCTCTCCTACATATCAAATCATCCGCAAGAAATGAACTACAAATTCATCAATAAATGATACACAGTTTCAAGATAATATAGAAACTAGCTATGCTAACTGCTGGTGCCCCCATGCAAAACTTTTCCTAATAGAAAAGGTTCAGCTTCTGATTTTGGAGCATTTCCGCTTAGCAGATAAAACAAATCTATCACAAAAAAAATGTAAAATTGAGTGAAAATTTCATTCTATGTGGAAACTTCTCAAATAAGTAGAGTTGTATTTACTGACAAATTTGTTAGTTTGAATTCACCTTTTACACATCACTCTGTGAGCTGGAAGCCAGTGTGGTGCATTACATTACATTTGAAAATAATATATAAAATTTAATTTTTGCTCCAAATCGCATAGAAAAAAAGTGTTACCTTTCCTTTGAACTTCAAGATCTATATCCAAAATTAAATTTGTAAAGGTCTTCACTCTAGTGGGCCTGAATTTCTTGCATAAAAACATATTTTAACTCCTCATGTTAGTGATGTACTGTGAGTTATGTAGCCCAGATCCATTCTAGTGAATACATGCTAGTGCAGCCTTGAAAGTCCAAAATGTTGAGTGATCACCACCCATGTGAAAAATCATTCTGACATAAAACAGGTTTCTTTGGGTACATTTTTACTGTGTGAACGGGAACTCCTTAGGGGTTGGTGAGGGTCTCTATTTCACTGCACAGAACATGCTAAGAGATTGTGAAACTGTCCCTGGAGTCCTTAAAGCTGCCGAATCCTGGTATGTCCCAGTCTTCTGAGAATGACCTACTTGGGAAGGTGGCTCTGTGATGTGGGCACACACTTGTTCTAATTGTGCTGACTCACTCTTGCCCAGGTTGAATATGTCAAAAATGGCTCGACATGGATATAACACTCGCTAGACAAACACTATCAGCAATTCCTGTGCAGTGTACTGTGCAGGACTACAATGTGATTTTTCATTTAAAGAGTTACTTTACACTAAAAATATAAGACAGCAAAACACACAGAGATTTTTGGACCATAAGGATCTCCCTGATGAGATCTTATGGTCTTGATTCACTCACAAACAGGAGGAGATGATGTCTCTTTTATTGCATACAACGTATTTGCAAATGTGATTGACAAGCTTGAAAAATGTACAGCAGTTAGCAACTAAGCACAAATTATCTTTTTAGTTAGAAGCTGTCTCTTTAGAAATACTTATCAGATGCTAGAAAAAGTAAATCACTTGTGGGTGATAGAGTTGTCTGACCTACCAATTAACAAAGAAAATCAGGTCAGATGTACAGCATGTAAATTAATTACCTGAATATGACTAGCTGACGTTTGACAAAATAGCATGTCACATTGATAGGGGATTCAATCCTGTCAACAAGATGGTAAGATGCTAAAAAAGAGAGAAGAAAAGAAGTAAACACAGTAAATGTAAAGACAAGTAGAGGCAAGCAGAGCAGGAGGGAGAAATTTGCTTAAGAGCACCACCGTTCCTTTTCCTCTATGGCTTTCCCTGAACATAAAGAAAGCAGAATGTATTGTATAGTGGTTATGGACCAGTAGTGTCAAAAATACATATTTCATGTGGAAAAAAAGAATGAAACATTTAATACAACTACAGCACTTAATGCCAGGGTTCTTCTAAGCAGCTTTATCTGAGTCACGTCGTGCTCAGATATGTTGCATGTGTAGCTTTTTTTGTCCTGCTTTTCTGCTGTCGTATATTGGGTGAAGTACATGGACGTCATAGGTTGTACAAGAGGAATAAATTAAAATTTGAAATCTTGATCTGTGTCATTATTATGGAGCTTATTTTGTTGCGGTCTCTATTTCTGTCAGTTTGGTCAGGGAAAAATCCTTATTCTGTTGTGATGAATTACAGTGAGTGCTGAAGTACTTGATGCGCACTCACAGAATTTCTTAAACACATCTCAATCTGGGGGTTGTAAGTGGATTTTGTTCTCATAGAAACAGATGAAAATGTGTTAATTTCAACGAGCAATTGCGATGTGGATCAAAATGACCTGCTTGAGGTCACAGTAACAAGCTCAAGTAATGTTATTTAAAATAAATTCAAACCACATCACCAACACTAAAGCTTGAGGTATCTACTTGGGTCAAAATAGGGCCACAATGCTTTGCTCCTGTGGTCACTTATCTATTGATTATGGCAGCTGGTTCTTTTCCCTCTGTTTTCTTCAAAGCCTGGAGGCATGTGCCTTCTTCCTTTCCAAATGCTGCTCAGCTTGAAAAGCAGCACAGTTGATCCCTAAGAATTTCCTCCACAACATTTTGCATATTTACTTAAGAGGAAAGACCAGAAGATAAAGAGAGCAAAAGAATTTTAAATCCCAGAGAAGCCAAGCTGTCCTTCAGAAGGTGCATCATGCTGGCCCTGGGGCACCCTGAACAGCAGCCCTGGCACATGGCAAGGTGGCAGCGAGTACCAAGATATGTTTCTGACAGCCAGTGTTGGCTGATCTGATACAACAGAGAGAGCCAGCAGAATCAACTATTGCCCATGATTATGTGTCTGTTTCTGTCAGGAGGTGTCAACTGGGTCCCTTTTTTTGGAGTTGTTTTTTTTCTTCTTCATCCTTTTCCATTATGTTTCAGAGATTTGTTCCAGACTAGTAGCCTATGGGCTGGGGAGATGAGAATTCAGTCAGATATAGAGCACACAAAAAAGTGTGACAAATTGCAATGACAAGGTTGTGTTAGTAGCTTATGATGTAGTGAAATGAAATCCTGAACCAGGGAACACAGACAGTGGTGTGCTATGTGCTATAGGCATCTGAGTTCAGAGAGGGGGGAAGGATTGTGCAGCAGGGGTAGGAGTACTGAGCCAGTAAAATCACCACTGACATTACTGCCAGCCTGTAACACGCTGCTCATCAACAAATTAAGTCATTTTTCTTGCACTCAATATCAAGTAGAGTGATGCAGTTGGTATTTAAACATCATGAAATATGTTATTAGACACGCACAGCTGGAAGTAAAGAAACACAATGTTTTGGTCAGAAGCTTTCAAGCCTGCTGGCTGAAACATTTAACATTTTATTTCCATCTGTGTATGTCTTACAGAACTGGCTTGAACTTAATACTTCACACTGGAACATGCAAGAAATTTGGGGGAAACACTCACTTTAAAAAAATTCTGTCCACACTACCCCTCCATTTTGTCTTTCTGTTTAATAGTAATGAAAGGAATTTTTCATAATCCTTGCAAAAAGGCTGAGCTAGATTCTTTATTTCCTCTTAGCTAGTAACCAAGATTATTCTGGTACTAACCATTATTGTATCTGAGCACCTTAGGTGCTGAGAACATCCTTAGGTTTTATCCTTCAACCAGTCAGACAGAGAGCCATTGACCCCATTTTTCAGGTGGGGAACTGAGACATGCAGTTGACTAACAAGCTTGGCAAAGTTCATTTAGTCTGTGACTGGCCTATGAATAGGACCCATGCTTCTTTCAGAGCTCTCTCACCTAAGCTAATCCTCCTCAGTTTCCAGAACCTAAGGGAGAAGCAGTTGTAAAGGCCAAACAATCTGAATCACTAAGCATACCCTGCCCAGAAAATGCCTTACAGGGATAGTACAGACCCCTGGTACTTAATGATAATTATATTTTGTTTGGCCCAAGAATTTTTCTGTGCTATGCATGTATAAATATGAACAAAGGCAAGATCTCTACTTTAACATGCACTTCTTTGCCATTTATTGACATCCAGTCTATTTACTTTCCAACTTCTTCACACTTCTCAAAAAAGAAATCTTGATAATTCTTTTAATGAGCCAATCTCCCAAATAATGATGGATTTATTAAATTCTAATATATTTACAATAAAAAAAGTTCTTTTCATTATACTCTCAAGACTCTATAACTCTATAAGTTATGTTTGTATCTCAAGCCTAACTTCCTGAACTTTGTCTTTTCACATTTGCTGTATTAATGACTAAATGATCATACTTAACCAAGCAATATTTCCAATACCTAATATTCCAATATTTAATGTCACCTCACAGGTATTGATTCTTCTTTTCAAAACTAAATATAGAATAAGGCACCATTATTCATGTTTTGATAAACTGACATACATGTATGACCCCATAGAAAAGTAAATCAAGGTAGCAATAACTCATACTCTTACAAAACTTCCTCATTCTGCTTTCTGAATTTACTTCCACATCAGACATTAGAGTATCCCTTAAAATTTTGCATGAGTACTAATTTTTTGTGTTACCCCTCAGATTTTGAAGTCTGTCTATACACATGGCAAAACTGAAGTTCTTAGGGGAAATTATGGCATCTGAATAAAATGTAGCTTTCTTGTTTAAATTGTTTGGCAAAAAGAACATAGAAAGTATTTTCTTGGCAATCAAGAGGGTGTTGAGTTTCTGACTTGAAGAAGCAGATGCACAAAGAACTTTTATAAAAAAGAATACAAGGACCTGGCATGATTAGCTAAATAAGTACAGTCCTGGGGAGCAAATGCCAGGTGATAGTGTACCTTTTAATCTGCAAGAGAAATGTTCTAACCAAATAGGAATCAATAATTGGAAACTGAAGCCACCCACCTCCAAACTGGAATTAAGGCACAGATTTTAAGCAGTAAGAATAACTAACGTCCTCCATCTGTTCATCTTGGGTTTTTTGAAACAAGCTGTACTCAGGGAAAAATTAGCATACTTTCTATGAGGGTAGCTGGGTAGATCTGAGACTGGATAAGCTAAAGATTTTTTTGCAGGTTGCAAAATCCTCATTAAAAAGGTGCTGTGCCTTAACTAACAGAAATAGTAATATTAACACAGGAAATTATAGAGCAATCCAGAGTTTCCAGTACAAAGATATGTCTTTTTGTGTAGCTAATGCTAAAGGTTCCCTTATCAGCAGTCATGATACTAAAAACAGAGATTTGGGAGGATTACCTCCATCCATCATATGCTCATGAGACAAAACCAAATATTTGAGCCTGAAATTAATCCTAACACAGAGAAAGTGAAAATGCAGATAGATTGTTAACAGGAATCATTCTGGGTAGCTAAAGAATCTGCACATAAATTGTGTTTCATAATTTCCAGTTTTAAACTGCTGAGTACTCATACAGAAAAATTCCTCTATCTTTACATCCTAAAGATGAGTCCTCTGTCCATATGGAAAAGGACCGTGCCCTTATAAATGTGTCAAAATTGTCTAATCAAAATTCCTGTCAAATGTTCTTCTAAAATCAGCTCGTATTCTAGGGTTAGATAAAGGCAGAACAAAGAAGTAAATGAAAGTTTGACAATCTTCCAGCATGAGATAGAAATCTGAACTAAGTTACAATCAACTTTCTCTAAGAGTGATAAGGGTGGAGAATGCCAGCTGATTTATTCTGTTTTGATGTAGAGCTAACCTAACCAGGTCTGTGAGAAGACAAAGGGGATCAGAAAATTGAACACAGTGGTTCTGATATTCATAATAGGTGAGTATAAAAGTGGTCCTGTAAATGAGGTTATAACCACACGTTCTGCCAGATTCTTGATACAAATTTGAAAAGAAACTTTCATACTAACTGCATTGTACATATTTTAAAGAGTCCTTCATACTGCCAGATTTACAAGTCAAATTTAAATACTTTGTTCAAGGTAATTCCTTCCTGGAGGAAAAATTAGTACATTTAAGGACATTCTTAATCTTATTTTAATTTAAAAGTGTGTCAATTATTAAACCACAAAAGTCAGGGTTAGTTTGCCTTTGACTTTAATACGTTTTTCTGAGGCCCTTGATGATTGAGAACTGTGAACATCAACTACACTGAGAAAGACTTGAGGGAGCAGTCTGTCTTACCAAGAGGAATGGGAAAGTAGTCAACTGACTGGGGTCAAGGAGGGCAATATAGCAGAGCTGTGTGTATCTCAGGCCTGCTGATGGGTATAGGGAAAACCTGGGCTATTATAACTGATAGAGATACCAAATCAGATGTACTATCAGATGAGGAGAGAGAAGAGGTTAAAAGAGAAGATGCCACAGAAAGTTGGTTTGTTTGAATTCATACTGACATCAGGAGCTTAATTAATTTTGAAGGGGAAAATTGTGGTATTATTTACTTCAGCTTCTGTTCTGTGAACCCGTTATATCTGCATTTTAGATATATTAGTTGAATAAGTTAGACGTCTTACCATAAAAGCATCTAGTTCTTTTGAGTTTTGTCTATAAAAAAGCTTCTTCTTTGGCACAGCAGATGTAAGCAAAATGTTCCCTGGTTTTGGTTTTATAAGAGACCTGGGGAGCATTGTCTCAAGAAAACAACCTTGGGATAAAGTGTTAGAGATTTTGATATTTTTTCCCTCCAAAATACCAAGAAATCACTATTAAAGGCTGAGAATCCAGGGTTTTACAGAATCATATATTAATTCATTGATCACATCCTCTTTCTCCTGAAAAAATATCGTTTTCCTATTAATTCTGGGTCCAAACCTTAGCATCTACTCTCCCCTCTTAATTTTCATCTTTCATCACAACTAAACAGATAAAATAGTTAACTGTAAAGCAAATTGCACTGCTCTCACAGTCTATATTTCCTTATGTGCAATGCAGAGAATAAGGAAATTTATTACAAATATAATTTACCTTTTAATTTACATGGCCTATATCTTCCAGTTAAGGTTTGTCATTATCCTGCTCTAGTTAACAAGTAAAACACTGAATCAGTTTACTGTACACTTTTCCTATAAATTACACTAGAGGACTCTTTTTCACTGGCCTACACAATACTATAAGCACTCAATAATGAAAACATGAAAAGAATTCTATAAATGGACTTCTAATGTAAAAAAGAATGTATATTGCATGACATATTTGCATATGCATATTGCTTGGAGATACAGGGATGTGATAAAATCTTTAGAATTAGCTCATAGGCAAAGATGGAGATAACATTTCTTACAGTTTTTCCCATGAAATCCACTCAAAATGTAATAGCAAATCTGTGAGACCTTAGTTGCACTTCCAGGCCTTTCTATTTCCCAACCCAGTCTGTAAGTCTCCATGTTTTGGACATGTGACATGAGAAGCGAAGAAGTTATGCGAGAGGGGCTGTATGATGGGAGGCAAGCTTGGGAACAGAGGCAAAGCTAGAGACTTGACTAGAGCTGTTTCTAGGAAGAGCTTAACTTCAGAGAGCTCCGAGTGCTGCGGCACTAGCAGAGCTCTGGGTGTCAGATGCAGCCAGCTGGTGAGGCCATCAGCTGTGCCTGGCCCTGGGCCATGGCGTGGCCCTGAGAATGTCTCAGTTGTCAGATATCTACAGCATGAGACCTGACAGATCTCCTCCTGCAAGATGATGTTTTTTCATATTTCAGGGATCAGTCTTGCTTCCACTACAATCTGCAGTTATTTATTCGTCCATTCATTTATGCATTTGCAGACTGACTTCAGTGGAATCAGAACTGGACATTAATTTCTCATCTGAAGAATTTAAATTAGAATTCTTAAGTGTACCTCCTTTTCCATTGTTCAAGTAAAACTTTACTTATCGAGAAACTGGGAAGAAATATATCATCAAACAGAATTGCACATGGTAGGAATCCAGAAGGATGGCAGAGTCTGTCTAGAGTCCTCTTCCCTCCCTCTTTACTGGCTAAAGCTGTCAAACCCAATAGACAGACAAAACAAGACATTAAAATGCTGTCACCGACCTAGGAAAACTATCAAACCCATACAGCGTACTCTTTGCACAAGCTCATTTTCCACAGACAAGAAAATCAAAGAATCCAATAATAAGGGAAAAATCATCTTGGAGAAGGTGGGGGGGAAAAGGGAAGCACAAAAGAAAAGAAGGTCCTCTTCTAGGAAGCAGAGACTCAGTTGTAAGTAGCCACAGTCCCTTGGTAGAAGCAATATAGATCAGGCTAATTCCTCTCCCTGTACACAGTCAGTTTGGCATTCAGAAACACAAAGGAACCAGAAATAACTTCCTTACCAGAATTTTTAAAAGGTGGAATAGATAAAATTCCCCTGTGTCCTTTGTTGTCCCTGCACTGTTCTTGGTCAAAGTACCATCAAAGAAAATAACTACTTGGTCTGTGGAACAATCACAGTTCACTTCTCTTTTTACAAATTACATGAATAGATAAATCTAGTCAGGGAATGACTAAGACTGCAATTTGCTCTCTAGGCATCAACTACCTCATGAGAGTCTGGACTGCAACAGAGCTTCCTTTTATGTCAGGGACTCAGCATCATATGCACAATACCTATGCATCACCCTTTTTAGAGGAGACAGAAACCTTGCTAGGTTTGGTGTATCTTGCACCTTAGTGGAGGGCAGAGCTGCTGTGGAAAGGAGCTCTGCTGTCCCTCTGAGAGCTCCTCTACTCCATTGCTTCAAAGACATTAACTACCTGAAAACACAGTCTGTACATAGTTTTTCCCATTCTGTTTGGGGCACTATTAAATTTCTGTGTCCTCTGTTTGTGCTTGCTGAAGCCTGTGCTGGTCTTTCTTCACAAAGCACCAGCTGCAGCTCAGCACACAGATGCTTGCCTTCATGGACACTGGGGCAATTGATAAGTTCCTGAAAATGTCCTACAAATGGCAGTGCAGGGAGGGTGCTGCCATCTGCAAGCTGGTCCACAGTTCAGGTAAGTGCAAAGTACTCTAAGTCTCTGTCACAACAGTGAGCACTCAACTCAGAGCCAAAACCAGCATGTCTACTGACACAGCCCCTGAGAAGTCTGATGCTTCCACCCAGACAAAACTGGTAAGGAAGGAGATGTCAGTACAGTTTGTAGCTTGCAATGGATCCGCGGATACTTCTACCAGAGAAAACTCTGTTATGCACACGAAGTGTGCACAGGTTGATGAGCTATTGTGGTAGGTAACTGAATTCCAAGAGACAGTTAATAAGTTGTGCAGTATTACAAGATCTGAAACACATATGTGGTTTCAGAACCATACACCTACCATTGATAACACTGAGTGTAAGTCACCTTGGATCCTGGCAACCCAGAAAAACAGGACTTCAATTCAACCTCCACACTCCAACATCCAGACCAAAACCAGATAAGATGCTTTAAAGGTTTTAGATGTCCATGAGTAAGGCCAATGAGGAGAACCTACACCAACAGCCAAACGAGGCCACCATGAAAAGAAATGTCAAGTGACCGTAGTAGGTGAATCTCTGTTAAGGGGTAATGAAGCACCCATCTGACGGCCTGAGTCACAAGAAGCATGCTGCCTACCGGGGGCTAACATCTGTAATGTTGCTGAGAGGGTACCCCAGCTTTTCAAAAGCATAGATTACTGCCCACTGCTACTTTTTCATGTGGGTGTGAAAGATGTTGCAAGCCAAAATATAGGCAGGATCAAGGAAGACTATAAAGACCTGATGGGACAGGTGAAAAGCATCATTACCCAAATCATCTACTTATCTATTCTACTGGTGAGAGGAATGGGGACAGCCAGAAGCAGACACGGAATGCAGATCAACATCTGGCTTCATGGCTGGGTTTTGGCTTTTATGACAAGGGCTTGTACTTTAATGATATTAGCCTGTTAGGGAAGGTTGGGATCCACTTGTATAGAAACGATAAGAGGATCTCTGGCAGCAGGCTGGCTAGTTTGGTGAGACAGGCTTTAAACCGAAGGACTCAGGGCAGGGGGTCCAAAGTGGCGATACTTATGACATTGCTTCCTCCTGAGGAGTGGGCCATGCCAACCAGTGCAGCAGCAGCTATTTCTTGACTACTTCTCAAGATGAGAATCATAGGGCTAAACACTTCAAGAGTGTTTGTGGCTATGGTGTATCCTCTTGCACCCCTTCTTGATTACCTCTCATAAGTGCCTGTACACAAATGCTCACAGCATGGGGAATAAACAAGAAGTAGAAATCTACTTCTAGTGTGGTCAAGTACCATGATCTCATTTCAGTTACAGAAGCATGGTGGGATAGCTCACATGAGTGGAATGTGTCAGGACTGGTTATGTATTTTTTAGAAAAGACAGGTCAGTGCGGTGAGGTGGTAGAATTTCTCATTATATGAGAGCAACTGGAATGTATCGAGCTCTACCTAGAGAGAATGTATCTTCTCTCAAGCAATGAGTTGAGATCTGAGTGTAAGAATTAAGGGACAGGCCTACATATGTGAGACTACATATGTGAGACTATGTGAGACTAGAGAGTGTTTACTAAAGGCCACCTGATCAGGAGGAGGAAGTTGACGAGGCTCTCTCTGGGCAGCTGGAAACAGCCTCACTGTCACAGGCCCTGTTCTCCTGGAGGACTTCAACCACCCTGGTATTTGTTGGAGAGACAGCATAGCTCAGCACACACGGTCCAGGAAGTTCCTACTGACTTTTTGATGTGAGTGATGGAAGAACCAACAAGGAAAGATGTGTTGCTGGACCTTGTATTAACAAACCAGTAGGGACTGGTTGAAGATATGATGGTTGGAGACAGCCTTGGCTATAGCGACCATGAGACAGTGGAACTTCAGATCCTGCATGGATGAAGAATAGCAGTAAACAGAGCTAGAACCCTAAACTCCAGGAGACCTATCTTTGGCCACACCAAAGGTCTCCTTAGGGGAATCCCATGGCTTAGAGCTCTAGAAGAGAAGGGAATCCAATGTAGTTTGTCAATATTCAAGAATAATTTCCTTCAAACTCAAGACCAGTGTATCCCTGTGATCAAGAAATCAGGCAAAACGGACAGGACATGTGCATGGATGAGCACGGAGCATTGAATAAATCTCAAATGGAAGAAAGAAATTTATGGGATGTGGAAAAAGGGACAGGCCGCATAGATGGACTATGGGAACATCATCAGAATATACAGGGAGATGAACAGCAAAGCCAAGACCCACTTGGAATTGAGTCTGTCAAGGTCTATCAAGGACAAAAAGAAGGGCTTCTACAAGTATATCAGCAGCAAAAGTAATATTAGGGAAAATATAGGGCTGATGCTGAATCAAATGGGTGTCCTGGTGACAGAAAACGCAGAGAAGATGGAATTTCTTATTGCTTGCCTTCTTTGTCTCAGTCTGTACTTCTGAGGATGGCTCTCAGGAGTTTGAGACCTCTGAGGCAAGAGAAGAAGGCTGCAGAAAGAAAGATTTCCCTTCGGTGATAGAGGATTGGGTTGGAAATCANCACTTGGAATTGAGTCTGTCAAGGTCTATCAAGGACAAAAAGAAGGGCTTCTACAAGTATATCAGCAGCAAAAGTAATATTAGGGAAAATATAGGGCTGATGCTGAATCAAATGGGTGTCCTGGTGACAGAAAACGCAGAGAAGATGGAATTTCTTATTGCTTGCCTTCTTTGTCTCAGTCTGTACTTCTGAGGATGGCTCTCAGGAGTTTGAGACCTCTGAGGCAAGAGAAGAAGGCTGCAGAAAGAAAGATTTCCCTTCGGTGATAGAGGATTGGGTTGGAAATCAGCTAGACAGACTTAACACCCATAAATCCATGAACCCTGATGGGATGCACCCAGAGGTGATGAAGGGATTGTCACATACTGTTGCTAAGCCACTTGCCCTCATCTTTGAAAAATCATGAAGAACAGGAGAGATGCCCGATGACAGGAGGAAGGACAATGTTACTCCCATCTTCAAAACGAGCAAGGAGGACCCAGGAAACTATTGGACAGTCAACCTCACATCCATCCCTGGAAAGGTGATGGAACAGATTGTTCTGGAGGTCATCACCAAACATGTAGAAAAAAGGAAGGTCAGGAGTAGTCAGCATTGATTCACCAACAGGAAACCATGCTTGACCAATCTGATGGCCTTCTGTGATGATATGGCTGGATGGATCGACTAGGGCAGAGCAGTGGATGTTGTCTACTTCAATTTCAGCATGTTTTTTTAACACTGTCTCCCATTACATCCTTCTAGGAAAGCTCAGGAAATGTGGGTCAGATGAATGGACAGTGAGGAAGATCAAGAACTGGCTGAAGGCAGAGCTCAGAGGGTCATGATCAGCAAAGCAGATTCCACTTGGAGGTCTGTAGCCAGTGTTCCTCAGGGATCCATATTGGGTTCAGGCTTATTCAGCTTGTTTATCAATGACCTGAATGAAGGTATAGAATGCACCCTCAGCAGGTTTGCTGATGATGTGAAACGGGGGGAGTGGCTGACACACCTGAAGGCTGTGCTGCCATTCAGCAGGACCTTGGCAGGCTGGAGAATTGGGCAGGGAGAAAATAAATGAGGTTCAACAAGGGCAAGTGAAGGGTCCTGCACCTGGGGAGGAATGACCCCAAGTACCAGCACAGGCTGGGGCTGACCTACTAGAGAGCAGCTCTGTGGAGAAGGACTTGGGAGCCTTGGATGACGAGTTGACAATGAGCTGGCAGTGTGTCCTTGTGGCCAGGAGGGCCAATGGTGTCCTGGGGTGCCTCAGGAAGAGTGTGGCCAGCAGCTCAAGGGAGGCGATCCTCCCCCTCTGCTCAGCCCTAGTGAGGCCACATCTGGGGTGCTGTGACCACTTCTGGGCTCTTCAGGACAAGAAAGACAAGGAGCTACTGGAGAGGGTCTGGCAGAGGCCACAAGGGTGGTGAGGGGTCTGGAGCTTCTCTCATGAGGAGAGACTGTGGGAGCTGGACCTGTTTAGTCTGGAGCAGAGTGAGGGGAATCTCATCAATACATATAAATACCTCAAAAGCAGGTGACAAGAGGAGGGTGCCAGACTGTTTTCAGTTTTCAGTGATGTCCAGCAACAGGATGAGGAGCAATGGCTATAAATTAAAACATAAGAAGTTCCACCTTAACATGAGAAAGAACTTTACATTGAGGGTGGCAGAGCACTGGAACAGGCTGCCCAGGGAGCAGCCCTCTCTCTCTGGAAACATTCCAAACCCACCTGGATGAGTTCTTGTGTCAGCTACTACAGGTGACCCTGCCTTCGCAGGGGGGTTGGGCTAGATATCTAGAGGTCCCTTCCGACCCTAAGAATTCTGTCATTCTGTTATCTCCTGGTCATGTGTGTGAGGATCTCAATCTTGATTTTCTAACAGAATTAAGAAAAAATTCAGTTCCCTCAAATCCAAAATTCTCTTACTGCATTCAGAAAATTACAAAGCTCTATAAGAAAGAAAATATGATAGTAAACACTTATATCCATACCAAGCTGCTCATTCCAAAACAACCATTTTCTGTACAGAGACGGGAATTAGTGAAATGAAATGAAATACAGCTACTTCTGCAATGGAGTGCAACAAATGTGCAACTCAACATGATAGTTGAGGACAGGCAGTAAGGAAGGTTATTATGCCCAGCTGAAAAAGTGTTCTCTGATCCATTAATATAGTTAAGCTGTGTTCCCTTTTTGTGGCCTTGGTTTCCCTATCCAAGCAGCTGGTGCATGATAGTGAAATTTTGCCTTCAGTTTTAATCGCAAAGGCAATTTAGTTTCAATCAGAAATGCACTTTATTTTTACAACAAAAATTAAGAAAGCACTGACATTTAAAAAATGCACAGTTTGTGTCACAAAAAGGTTGCTTAATCATGTACTTTATTGTTAGAGCGCTTTCATCTTTTAAGCGTTTCTAAGAAACTGCTCTCATTTTAGTTTAGGGTGCAAGAGCATATAAATGCAACCATGGTGCTGCTCAGGGTGAGGTCTGGTACAGGAAGCACCTGCTTTTAACAGAAGTTCAAACTGGAAATGAGAAGGTAAAGATCACCCTGGCTTTTAGCTGCTTTTATCCAATCATAGACCAGGCTTTTCTTAGCCCATGTTAATAATTATTATTTAAGCAAGACAACCTCAGATAATTTTGCTTCCTTGCACTAAATCTTCCTTGGATCTTGTGATACGGCAGCTCCTGTATCTGGGTCGTTATTCATTGTTATACAGCATAATGCCACTGAAGGATTAAGATGATATTAGCAAATGCATTATGAAGCCACAAGTAATCATGCTTAATGTAGAGTGAGATTTGGAAGTAGCAAATATTCAGACTAAGATGTTAGCAGTGTGTTATGGAAATGGTTTAATCTCTGGTTATAAGTAGCTAATATATGCTGAATTTTAACATCAGTGTGCAACTTCGATTAGAATCTCCTAAATACATAATCCCCATAGCAATCCTACTAAAAAATGGGAGCTTAATTGTCGCCTTACAGTCTAGTACCTTTCACCTTCACATAATGCTACCATGATGGCTTTTCAAAACAGCAAGAAGGAGAAGAAGAAAGAGAGAAGAAAATCAACCAGAAGAATTTGTCGGCAAGACACTTTAACATCCGTTTCAAAAGTCATAGATTACAATTTAAAATGGAAGTCCCCTTTTGAACAAAGAAGGAAAGGTTATGAGAAAATACAGTTTGAAATTATTGATGTGTAAAGCCATGCGTGATTGCATCTGTCCTATAGCTCCCCCAAATGCACCAAATGGTTATTGCTGAAACCTCATGGAAATAAGTGCAAGAGATTTGACTACAGTGATTGTCATTACTGCTTAGAATGCTGGTTGATGTGTCTCAAATGGAATATCTGCTTTTCTCAAGCAAGCCTACTTGATAGACTGTGTGTCAGATGGGCTGTATGTGTTCTGCTCAGATAACCCGGGAAACATGTAACAGTCATGCAAATTATAATTCTAGAAAAAGAAATAAAGTAAATTGACCATTGATAGTTCTTTTCCTTCCTTTATCCTGCTCTCTTGTATAAGCATCCAAGTGTAATGATTGTGAACTCAAAGAATTTCTGTTTCAATGCACTTTATCTTTGCAGACAATGAAGTTAGAGGGTTCAGCTGTAGTTCTTTATGGGGTTTTGTGCTGTTTTGATTTATTTTTTTTCTTCCAGGAAGGGCTATTTAAAAATGGTGCAGTGATTATCTCTTTTCTAGCAGCAAAGTTTTTGTCTCTGCAGATATTTATTCAATGTTACACCAGAGCAGGAAGCAACTGACCAAAAGCACTGAAGCAATAAACAAAAGCTTTAACTTGCCTACAACAGTAGTGAGGCATGTGAGACACTCCATTTATTATTACAAACAGGCTCATACCCTGATCAGATACTGTTAATCACAGCAGATCCACTTCTGAAATTTACATGTTGGTTTTGTCACCAAAAAAAAAAGCGTGATATAACTTCCCACCCCCACTTGTACTTCAAGGCCTTTTTGGCTTCAAACGAATCAGCGCTTTTATTAAATTACCTTCTCTGGGATTCTCAGAGAAATATCTTGTGCTTCCTTCATATGGTTTTTCAGAGTCAGGGTGCTGATGACACTCAGAAACCTCTTCCTATCTTTACAGATTATTTTTTCTTTCTTGATTGTCTATGTCAGAATTGATTCTCAAACATATTTATCTACATTTTGTTAATTGTAATTTAAAATTGTATTCTAAAGAGTATACATTTAGACTATAGTAATTTTGAAGGCGAGCAGTTATTTCATTGGGTTGTCACTCCTTCCAGAAATCAAACCCTCCCTGTCATATATAAATAGATTGCTTGATATACATGCAATATCCTGTCGGTGTCATGCACTCTTTTCTTTAATCTGACTGACATAGCACATAATAAAATGCTCACTTCAATATATGTCTGTTGCATTTTGCCTAATTCTGGGCTTAGTTTAATATTAGTCATGAATATTTCCTACAACTGGATATGAATTTGAATATATAAAAGGCACATTTTATGTTCATGCTGCTGCACTTGCTTCTCCCATATATTTTATTGCTTTCCTTGCTTGTGATGAATTAAGCCATCTGAAGAAAAGAAGAACTGGAAGCAACAGGGACATTGAGCCTGTTATCTTTATCCACAAACCAGGTGTAGCATGTGAGAGAGAGAATTGCATTCTTTGCACTTTATTTTCTACAAGTAACTCACAGCAGCGAGCTGGAGGGAGACACATTCTTCAGTGGCCATGGCAAGAGGAAATACAAAATTCCAGCATATTAAATCTCAGACTTTTTTCATATAAAGGTACTTGATCACACTATATCAGCATTTTTATCCCATATAATTTGTATGGATTGTTTTCCAAGAGAGGCAGAGATAGGATTGACTTTTGTTTCACTTCTGTTCTGCTGCACATCTAAAGAAATATCTTCTTCGGGTAAAAAGCTGTTTTTGATAAGTGCCCGGGATGCTTAAGTGTTTGTCTAGGCTTCTTTATAAGTGGAAATTACTATAATGAACAGAAATATATTTTGACTCTTTCAATATTCCTGCCAAGACACACATTCAGATTTCCTTCCAGGAAGATTCAGTTGTGGATAACTAGTGAGGAAATCTTATTGCTTCTATGTTGTATTAAACCTACCTTGCACAATAATTACTTCTATTTTAACTGAAGAATCAACGGGGATTCTGAAGATGTCCATCTATTTTTGTTTGTTTGTTTGTTTGTTTGTTTCTGTGTAAGAATTAATTTAGCAAAATATCTTCAGGAAAATAAAATTATTGAACGTATTTTACTTTTGTTACCAGACTAGATACTTCTGCATCTACTTTTATAGCTGAGAAAGAAGAATTAGGCAGCATGTTCAGAGACACATTTTTATGAATTTGTGATATTTTCCCCTTTTGGTTATTGGTCACCTGAAACACATTTGTTTGGCTATTTGGTCACCTGAAGTACATATGATCTCAGGTAGTTTTAGCTTCTTGCTTTTTCAAGACCAGGAAATTAATTTTATGAAAAGAAACAGAAGCAATGACGGTCATTTCTGTGCTTCAGCAAGTCAAAAACGTTTAAAATACTATGGCATTTCTGGGTTACTGTGCCACCTACCAAGACCTGTATGCAACTTTTTGTTGTTAGAAAGACTATTTTGCCGTTTGGCTACATATTGAATTTTTTCACAATGTTTGAAATGGAATACAGTTTCAGACTCTTTCAAAATGGCCTGTGTTCCCCTGGTTTTATTTTTCATGCAGAAGTACAGTCTATTCTGTCTACCTATTGTGTGACCTTGCCTCCCTATGGATAGAAATGATGGAAAAAATGAACCACTGTCTAAAACAGATTAGATGCCAAACCTAGTTAGATCTTGCCTAATCCTATAAAAGTATGTCAGTTAGGGACTTACTTGACCTACAGGAAAAAAAGATCTGTGAACACTATCCTAGCTGGTTACTGATTCGGCTTGATTATACTGCAGCCACGGCTTTATTGCAGCAGACAAAGTATGCTCATGCAAATTTAGCCCACTTTCCATCACCCTATGGCATCCACCCAGCAAGTTAAAACATACTTTTATTCAACAATGCAACCAGCATACAGCAGATTAATTGCTAGAACAACACAGTGAAATCCAAACAGAAATTACTCCCTAGTTAGATAAGGCTTTTGAAACAGTGGCCCACATTGTTCTTGCTGAGAGATTCTGACATGCTTGAGAAGTTTTATGGCACTAATGATACTATTACAGTTGTTCTGCAAATCTTGAGTTACTTTTTTCCTATTGTCTTAATATCAAAGACTTTTTATATGTAATTATTTTCAACATGTATCTGTCAAGATAATTAAATAATTTTTAGATCATTCTTTCTTCCATTCTTCCTTTCTTCTAGAAAAAGACAAATGATTAAATGTGTTTTCTTCCTTTCTTTCTTTCTTCTAGAAGACAAATGATTAAATGTGTGTGTGCACAGAAAAAAATACAGGAGAAACTTTGAAGGAAGGTATCACTCTCTAGCAATAAACATACTGGAGGTTACACGCTGGATTCAGTGTTATTTTGGTGAATGCTGTAACAGCCAAATTAGCTAACCCAAAGGGAATGAAAAAGGTGTTTAGAACTAGTGACAGTACTTCAAAAAATGAGGCTGGGTCAAGCACTATATGAGCACTAAAGTGAGTATGGAGTATAATAAAGCAACTTGTTTTTTTGAATAGCTGGGCACAGTATAGGTAAGCCTATTGTTCCCCAAAGGCTGCTTGCAGTTACTGTTAACGCACTTCTGTGCTTTTACCACAGCCTTCAGTAGCTGTGACAGTGCTTGCAAATGTGATGCTCATGACAAGTCTGTCTGCTTCTAAAGCATGTGAAGAAAGCCGAATACTTTTAATAATACTAATGGAGAGATTATCTTTAGCTTCTGATTTTTTTCCTTTTGAAAATAAAAGTGGGAGGTTTGTTTTAACACTCTGCCCTTTTCAGAAAGGTTGTAAGAAGCAATTGAGCCCCCTCTGCAAAAAGCTTCCCTTTTCAAGTTTTCCACTTAATTAAAATACCACATTTTAGCTCACTAGAAGGGAAGTCTTCACCACTACCTTTTAGAGAAATAAAAAAATAAATAATAGCGGCAATCCTCTGTCAGTGTAAGAGTGTTTCTGTTAGTTTCTATGCACAAAGGGATAATTATATACTTTTAAAGTCCCCATTAAGGAGCCAAAAACTGTTCCACAGCTTCTTTATTAAAGGTATCTGAATACTGCAGATAGCATTAAAGGCTACAAAAGTAGCCAATTAGACTGTATTAATATGCAGATTTCTGCAGAAAAGAATGTGTAAAATGTTTTGAGATTATTTAGGAGTATAAAAAGAAGACTGGACTCATGGGCTACAAAGATGTTATTATGCACATACAGATGCACGTGTGTATGTTGCCTCTAAAGCACTAACAACACTCATTTTTGCAGCTATATTTTTTTAAGTGTAATAAAAATCTCATTATTGCTTTTTTAAAAGGATAATAAGTTATCCTGAGAAAAAAGGAATTAGATATAATTCCAAAATAAGAAGGATTTTACAGTGATTCAGTAGATGTGTTATGCATCACATTTTCCAGACACCTCTGAATGCTTTGGTATACCGCTACCCAGTAAAATGCATAACAGACCATGATTACCCTCTCCCTCCTATATAACACTAGTCAATTTGCACTTGTTCTTTCCTGTATTTTGCATTTCTCTGCAATATTTTAACATTTATGCATGTTCTGCTTAACCAATTATTTAAAATTTACAATATATTATATCCAGTCTATTAGATGTAAACCCAAAATTTCCATTTCACTCATCTAACTATGTTGGAAAAAAATAAAGATAAGGATGTTGGACACTTTTTATAGATTTCCATCAAATATTGAAAACCAGTTGTGAATGTGCATCTCTGTCTGTGTGTTTATGCTGCTTCTGTGCTCTTGCCATCAAGTTCAGTATGTTCTTCTGTAAAACTGAGCCCACTGGGCTCTGTGCTACACTGTGCAACATACAATCCAACACAACTTGTCACGCTGTGACAGCTAATATTTAAAAAACACATGCGTATTTTGAGGTTTGATAACTGCTATCAATCTTGATAATGGGTATGGAATCCAAAATTCTGACAGGTACCTAGTGGAAGGAACATCCACTGTGAACAGCTAATGCTGAAGAAAATGAACAAGAGAGGCAGATAGTCTGTGTATCTAATTAGAGATAAAACAAATAAATAATACAGAAAAAGCAATTAAAAATATCTACTGAGGTTTACAAACTCAGAAAGGCTGTAAGCCTACCAACCCCACCTAGCTGGCATTAATTGGACATTTTGTTATTGAAGGGTTTGGGTCTTGCCTTATGGATTTTTTTATGGTTATATTTTCAGGACTCCCAGTACAATTCAACACAGCACCTCAGTTTCAAAGAAACTGCCAACAAGGAATAGAGTAAAATGTGTAAATGCAGGGCTTTGATGCTTTGGAAAGGCACTCTTAAGAGAGAGTTAATCAAGTTAGAGTGACCTCCAAAAGCAAAATTGCAGCACAAAGCATAATAGGTAATGCTATGTAAATTGCCATGTATGCAATCGGGATGTTATTATAGCAAGACCAAAAGGTGCTAGCTAATGACCTCTACATTTGATCCCTGGTTTTCCTAGGGGCTGACAATGTCTCTGGCTGAGACAATAGCCGCAGTCCACTGATGAGCATGGAGAAGGGTAGGACACCTGTCTACAGCTGCCTTTGCAGCCTCAGTGGACCAGATCTAGGTGCTGCTGACAATGGGAATCACCGCTATGAAGTCATCCTTTAAATCAACACCATCTTAACCAAAATAGCTTGTTACTACTACTACTACTGTTATTATCATTATTATTATTATTATTACTATTATTATTATTATTTACAATTGGGTTACAATTATTAAGAAAATTATATTCTCTTCCTACCAAGATTTATTTTTCAGAATGAATATAAACACACGTACGATGTTTGGAGAAAAAAAAAAACAACAGCAACACTTATTTAGTTTTGCTGCTTTGATTTTAATTCAGAAATGTTGGGGTTAACCAACAATTAATTCAAATAATTTATATAATTTTGCATTGAAATAACTATTCCAGAACTTTGATTTCTTCTGCACATAATGTATCATTTAAGGAAGTAAAAGTGAAAATATTTCTTATTTTATTTCTTCATTCTTTGTAAAATCCTCTGGATAAAATTTTCCAGATGAAATAAAATAAAAAGTTTTACATTATTTCCTATTAGTCTGATATGTATATTTGGCCATATACACATACATATTTATAAATTATTAAATTAGCAGAGATAATTATCAGAAAACAATTAATCTCTTTAGACAAAAACAAGTTAATAATGTTGATGCTCTTTCAATAATGTGCCTATTTATTCACAAAAAATTGATGAAGTTCTATTTTACTTACTGTAACTGTTTTAGACACGAAAATAATTGCTACAGAAGCAAAACATCTTATTTACTTTTTAATTTTAAAATAAATAAGAGGTTCTAGGATATTTAGTACATCAAATTATTAAAGAAATTTGCTATAATAATTGTGCATTTTGCTCTTAGCTTACGCTAGTGATTTTTTTATGCACTCTGGCATGGATTTTCTCTTTGAGGAATCTGACACAAGGGCCCAATTCTGCTTCCATTTAAAGAAATTGCCTCAAAAAGGAACATGATTTGATCTTGTAAGATGTAATATTATAGATGAAGGATTTCATTTTTAGGATCTGTGTTGACTTATATTATGTATGCAAGCCTAGATTTATTTTATACCTCACTATTGGTTTAGCTCATGACAAAATGAATTAAACAACGAATTGGTTACAGATATTTCCCTCGGGATGAGGGTATTTGATCTTTTTCTCTATTTTCTACATAATATTAAAATCAACATCTCCTGAAACATGATAAATTCATTGTTTGCTTCAATATTTTTATTTTTGAAGAAATGCAGTATGTAGCAAGACAGTGCTGAAGATGAAGACCTTTTAATTAAACATGTTTACACATTAACATTTTATTTAAGTCATTTTTAGCACATTTTAGGCAATATAACCCATGCGTATTTGTGCAGCCCTGATAATCCTCCTACACACAGTCAGGGAGAGACTGTAACAAAGGAATAGCAATACAAAACAGAGAACAATTCTGCTTGATTTTCCATTGCAGTCATTTTATCAGGGACAGGGAATATTTTACAGTCGTGTGCAGATGAAGGTTGCATGCATTCCCCAGCATTAAATTGTGGTAGAAAATGAAAAACCTAATAGCATTTTGATGTATTCCAGTTAGGTTTTCCATTAAGAGAAAAAGGTGATATGTTCACACCATTTGTCAGGAAAAGAAGAAATGAAGAAAATGTTGACAATTTCATTACACTCTGGTTATGGGGTGATCTGAACTTACCTATTACAAGATAAAAAAAAAAGAAAAACTATTCAAGATATTATTAGTTGAAAACATTACTGTTTATAGTTACTTTAACTTTTGCTACAACTGTAGTTGATATAACAGTATGATCTACAGATTTTAAAAAAGAGATTTCATATCATTCACAGCCTTGATACAAAAATCTTTTATCCCTTTGAATGACATACCATCAAACAAGTCCCATACTGTTGAACAGTTAGTTCTCTGATAAACCTAGTCCTTCACAAACGTAACAGATGGTATAAAAAGTGCTTCTAAATCTATTGCTATTTTTTAAGCTTGTATTTTTCAAGAAATTTTTTTTCTACTACGGTTTTCTCCTCTTCTCTTCTCTTCTCTTCTCTTCTCTAGGATTTTCAGCTTTTCTGCTGAGAATATTTCCCCAGAGGAAACAGCGGCTGGACATTTCATACCATAGTTAAAAAACAAAATGTGTATTTGCAGGGTGCAAGGGAGTTAAGCTGTAGCTTCAATCTGCCCAACTGGAAAAATTCTTGTATAAAGTATCTTTAATTAGGTTTTACTATAAGTTCCACAGAACTTCATATTGCATATAATAAAATTAAGAACAGATATTTGGTTGGAGTGGTGTTCATAGCTGAGCTCAGTGGTATTTCTATAATTATGTGTCAGAAATTGCTCTTTAAGAAAATATAATTGGGAGATGAGTGTATGGCAACATCAGCACAATGCATTCTGTCATTTCTTACCTGAAAGATACCTAACAAAGACCCATAAACAAAACAAATAAACAAATAAACAAATGAAAAATACTGGGCTGAATTATTAGTTAATCACAGGCTGAATATATCTACCTTCATTCTAAAACTTGGTGAAGAATTTGTCTAACTCTTACACCACAAAAGTCATACTGAACACATACTGTCACTTTTATGTTTAAAATTGGTGCATATTAATATGCCTGAGTCCTGAAGTATATATAAACCTGAAGGTAGTGAGACCCCTGCTGTAGAGACTTCACACCTCTTTTTTCTGTCTACCCTTCTCTAAGAACAAAGTCAGTTTGAGTGAAATTTTTTCTGTGATTAGAAAAGTATGAGCTTCTCTTACTGCTTTACTAAACTAACATCATGGATAATGCAAAACCAACCAAAATCAATGACAATTTCAATGGATCCTGCACTTGCATATAACTTTGTAGTTGAACATAACACAAAAAATTAAAGGTAATGACTGTTTCTTCATATTTGTTTATGTGAAGAATGAGAAAATTTACTTTGTTAGTTGTGCATAGAGAATTTGGTCCAAAATCCACAGAATTTAATGATTAGTGGAAGGGCCCCATTTAATTTCCTGTAGTTTTTTATCAAGTACTGGCAGGAGTTAAACATTTTTGCATGTTAATAATACGAAGAAAATAGGAGAATTGTATGCTCTCCTCTTTGTCTTATTCATTTGAACAAAGTGTTAGGGTGTAACTGCACTCCAAGGAATTATTTTCTTGGTGGAAACCAATTCATTTCAGAGGCAAACTACCAACAATGCAGCATTTGATGAGATAAAATTACTGACTAAAAAAATTGCTACTAAAGTTATTCACCCCTAATATTTACTTGTTCTAATTTCTTGCTACTTACTGGACCTGATTGCACCTGGACACAATTCAAGAAAAATATGTATACAAGAAACTAGAAAAGAGAGAAAATTATGCTGCCCAGTGACTATCCCTTTTTGGTTTGACAAGAAGGTGGGAAGGGGAGTTGCATGTGAAAGCTATGGACCTAGAAGCAGGCATACTTTAACAAAGAAACAGTGGAAAGCACTTGTCATATCATGCTACTAATCCTTAAAGCATTAAATATAGGTTGTTAAAGGAGACAGCAAAAATCTGCATTACTAAAATCTTTCATGCATTTCTACAGATGTAGGTGGAACCAGCCGTAGCAGTCATTGTATAATAAAACAGATGTGATTAATGCAAGAAAATAATTTATAGGTAACTCTTGAGACATATGCATATGGATTGACACCCAGTCTATTTGCGAAAAGATTGTGAGCCTTAGGAAAAATAAAAAATATGGAATTATGGTTTCTTCCTTTCCTTTAGTAAGCCAAAAATTATACACCAAGGAATTCCAAAGATCAGTGTTTCTGTCTTCATAAAATCAGTCTGCATTGTAATTTTCAAAAAAGGCTTAGTTAACCCAAATTTAAGCAGTTTGTTATAAAAATATCTATCACCAAGAAACACCCACACGTGTTTTGCTTCCTAAAAGAACCCTCTAAGATAATAGTAACAAAAATGCTGCATTAAGAAAGGAGTGCAATCACAGAGCCAACAGCCATCCAATGCCAAAGTTAAAGACTTTAATTAGCCGCACAATCACATAATTTCTTTTCACAAACAGTCATTGCCTCAATGGAAGATCAGGATTGACCAGGCTTTAGGAATGAATCAAGATTATGTTGTAAGCAAGTACTTAGGAATGCAGCAGATGGAAGGAAGTTCATAGTGTTTGGCGAAGGCAACTGAATGTTGCTCCTGGATAATTAGATTGATTCCATTGTCAGCAATGAGAAGGCTACAGAAGCATGAAACATGTTTCTTCTTCCAGTCTACATCGTCTGCAAACACCTACAAACTCTCATACAACACTTCCCTCTGTTAACAAACTTTGAGGTTGTAAATGGAAACACATGAAAGACTAGTAATATTGGAAATGCAATTTCATAGGTTAATTTAACTCTGGCGTTCCTGTTAATGCTGTGATTGTAAAAAACCTATTCATAATTTTTAGTAAAGAAATGTAATTTCCTGCCACATTTCCAAACAGAAATTTATGTTGTGTCAGTGTGCACACAGTTCATCAGTACTGAGAGCTTTCAGATGACATGAGCACTGTTATCTGCCATTTGACCTAAAGTACATAACCACCAGCAGCAGTATATTATCAGCCTCTACTTCATAAAGTGATTCAGACAGAGAACTGGTACTTACTTTTCCATGTTTCACACCATGGGGATTGCAGTTTGTGATCCAATGAGCAAATGCTTTCTTCCATTTTTCAGCTCAGAGCTGACTCAGTAGATCCTTGTTCCTTTCCACCCTGTCCACTTTCTGGTCTTGAACATCTTCCTGCCAGCCAGTGCCCATTTCAGGTTCAGGTACCATAGTATGTTCCTGGCTTCAACAGGGACATCAGCTTGTTATCCCATACTCAGTGCTCCATGCTTTTCTCTTTCCAGGACTGTTTTCCTCTATTGGGTCTTCCAACCTTGTGTTGCTCCAGCCTTTGCCCTGTGTTATGTACATTCTCTTCCTAAAATCCCCTTATTCATTTCCCTTTTTTCCCTATTCTTAACTAACTGTGGTTTCTGTTTGTTTTTTCTTTCCATCTCTTAGTGAGAATCTCTTCTTTTTCAAGACTCTGGTAAGCTAGCAAAGTAGATATACATGTTGTATCTACTCTTACTTCTGAGTCTCAGTGATGTAGTAGCTTGCAGCAATCTGGAACAAGTTTTTATGACATTCATTCAATCTTGCAATTGCAAGGTAGAGTCTGACCATTCCAAACCATATTTTGAGAGAATTTTGCAGATAAAGTCTAACAAGTCCTGTTAACCATATGTAAAGTGAGCTTTACGTGCCTTCAGAAAAGACATATTATGGACGGTAAATGAGTCCTCTATGCTAAATTTAAATTATTTTCTCAGAAATACAGGTACTACACATATATTGTCAATATTATTAGTGGAAAGATTGCAGCTTTCAATATATGAATCTAACATGTTTTCTCCAGTTTTATTCTGAACATTAATCAACTAGATTGTGCTGAATGTTTAATAGAATTTGAATTCAAAACTGATATATGGCATTAAAAAAATTATCTTGCAAACTTAGTTTGACAAAGTTCTATCTAAGTGAAAATTGCAGCCTTTAATGGCAGGTTTTTCCTTTACTATCAGTTTGACAGATCCTCTATTACCTCCTCCAACTATTCCAACCATACTCTAAACGTCAGACCACTTTTCCTGTGCCTGTAGTAGAAAGAGAATTTCTTCAATGAATGCAGACTGGCCTGAGCCTCAACAAGGTGTTAGTATTGTTTATTGTTTCCTCTCCCCTCTTGATTGTTTTGGTTGTCCTCTCCGTCAGCTGAGGTTCTGAGGGCAGGTGTGCTTTTGGAGTGTGTTCACTCCCTCTCTTGGAAGATGCTCAAATTAAAAAATAGCCTTGAGACAATTGCATCAGCAATTAAACAATTTAATATAATTTAACCTGCATCTCAACAGATTTAACAACTCAAAACACAGAAATGAGCAACAATAATATTACAGGAATTATCACATCTAAAGCCATTTTTTTATTCATTAAAGGACCTTGGACATTCTTCTTTTGCTCTGTCAGTCCTTATACAATGAAATTTTTTCTAATATGTGTGATAGGGTATTAATCCACTGTAGGATTCCACTATGGTTGTTATATATGTTTGCATCCTGAATGCATCTGGCTACCGCATAAAGAACATAAATAATGGATTGATCTTCTTTTGCTTCTTTGAGACTTGCAGGATAACTGCCACTGTTTCCTACCTCTGAGCTTTTTCTTCCTCTTTGTATGTCTGTGGATGATTGCTAGGCTAAAAGGTGATGTTGTGCTCTGCTCTCAAGGCTGGGATATTCGCAATACTGCTGCTGAGTTCAGACCTGAGAGATGGACTGGATAAGCTTTTTGATAACTCTCTGATATTTGACTGGAAAGCTATGTAGGGAAAGAAGTAGCAACAAGTCACCACCTCTTCATTTGTAGGATTTATTACCACAGGCAGACATCAGTAAAGCAGGGTATATGCTATGTATATTTTTTAATACACTATCAAGACTAAGTATCTGGCTTAGGCTCTGGGCATGTATATGAATTGGACCAGAGACCAAGTCAGTGAAACTCATCATAATGCTTCAGATTAATTTCTGCATCTGTTGAAGTTCACAAATGCTTTCATCTTTAGAAACATCCCTTCTTCAATCTGCATCTCAAAGAAATTGCTAGATACTGCTCCTTATGGTGATAATTTAACAAGAAAAAGAAACTTTTTTTGTCAGGTAATGCAGGGAATATGAAAAAATATATGAGGAGAAATTTTATTCCTGCAAAACTTCAAATTAGAAAAAACTAGGAAATTTCTTCATTCTCCACTATATTTTCTTCTCTTACAACTAGACCTTTACAACAAGAAAGCAAAGAAAATTTCATCTATGTGTGTTTTAAGACCCCACATGGAAATGTGAAAAAAAAATCACCCACTTAACTGTTATTTATAAAAAATTACTTTGTGGTGTCTTAATGCTTCTTTTTAGGGAACCATTTGGATTATTAGCTCACACTTAGTGTTTTATTTGCCATGTACACCTCAGCATCAACTAATCAGACTTTACTCTTGAACACTCTGAATTGCCTGCAGCACTTCATTTCAGCAGGCAAACTGACTCACGCTGACAGGAAACAATATGAGGCTTTCCCCGAAGGGACCATCCCATAATATCAATACGAGTATGTAGTCATTAGCTAGTCAGGGAACATCTAACAATTACATTAGTCAAAGCACTTTACAACATTTAGTTTTGTGGAGAATCTGAGATTCCAGCTCTGAAGCTATGCTGAGCATAACAACCGAACATAACAACACTGTTTTGTTGTAAAAAATAATAATTTGGGGAAAATCAGGTTGTCTAAAAAGTTAAACCTATTTTAAAATATTCATACATATATTTGTCTCATTAAAAAAACATTTTAGCATGTTTTTTCTTTTTTAATTCTAAGGGAAAAATGGGTTACTAATGACAGAGGAATAACCTGAGTAAGGATGGATAAAATTATTTGCATAAAAATGGATAAACGGTAACAGGGATCCATAAACATCTTACTTCACCATAAGAGTACTTACTTCCTACAAAAGCTCAGTGAGTTAATAAAAGACAATGTTTTTATACAAAACAGTCTGAGAATATGCATGTATAGAAACATTAATATTTAAATCTCAATAGCAGCATCTATTATTAAGCATTTCTACTCTTTCTGATAGAAGGCCTTAGAGGCTTCATGCCACAGCAAAAAAACCCCCAAAAACCAACATGATCTCAGGCCTTTGTTCAGGAACCCGTGCAGCAGCCCTGATCCTCATCATGATCTGGGAAGCCCTCGGAGCCAACCAGGAAGTGCTGGGAGCAACTTGAGGGAGTTTTAAACAGCCCCAGGGACTGCAAATGCCCTGGAGGGTGGCATGTCAGTGAGGGTGTGGCACCTGTTTGCACAGCAGTGCACAAAGGAAGGGTGTGCAGGAAGGAGGAACCAATAGAGGCAACAGACTCGGTAGCTAGTAACGAAGGGCAAAGAGATCTTTTTAGTCTCAGTCTTATGAGTGTAGGAGCTACGGGAAGTGAACACGCTAAACAGTACTTGAGCAAATGCTCAAGAGATTACCTGGCTATTTTCAAAGATGTTACAGTCTCAATCTGGAGTGCTCTGTTGGACAGTTACAGGCTCTTCAGGAGGGATAGGCAGGGCAGAAGCAGGGGACAGTACTGTATGTAATGGAAGGACTACAATGTATGGGGTTCACAGTTGACAATGGCACAATTGAGAGCCTCTGGATATCAAGTGGCAAACAAATAACGTGGATGTCATTGTGGGAGTTTACTATGGACCTCCTACCCGGAGGATGATGCCAGTTCTTTGAGGAGCTAAAGGAGACTTTCAAGTCAACTGCCCTTGTCCTTATGGGGTCTTCATCTTGCCAGAAATTAACTGGGAGCATCACACAGCTGGTAAAACCTGAGCCAGAAGATTCCTAAAAAACCTGGATGACAACTTTATAGAACGGGTCATAAAGGAACCAACTTGGAAAGATGCCCTCCTTGATCTGTTTCTCAACAGAGTGCATCTCTTGAGCAACGTGGAGATTGGCAGCCATCTTGGCCACAGCAACCTTGAAGTTATTGAGTTTAAAATCCCTGTTGAGAGAAGGGGCAGTGCCAGCAAAACCTCAACTCTGGACGTGGGGAGAGCCGACTTCAGACTGCTCAGGAATTTAGTAAGTAAAGTCCCCTGAGAAAATGTTTTTGCAGGTGCTCTGGTCCATCAGTGCTGATCACTTTTTAAACATCACTTCCGAAGGCCACAGGAGCAGGCAATTTCCAAATTGGGAAGTCAAGCAGGTGAGGCAGAGGGCCAGCTTGGCTGAACAGGAATGTTCTCTTGGAAATAGGGCAGGAAAGAACAGTGTATGCCTAGTGAAGGCAAGGTCAGGTGACATGGGAAGAATACAGAGGTGTTGCTTGCCACTGAAGGGAGAAAATTCATGCAGCCAAAGCTCAACTGGAGTTGAAGCAGACCAGAAATGTGGATGACAATAAGAGGAGTTTTTTCAAATATATTAATAGCAATAGACAGTATAAAAATAACATTAGCCCATTACAGGGTGAGGATGGTCACCTCACAAACAGGGACAGAGATAAGGCAGAGGTGTTTAACTTATTCTTTGCCTCTGTCTTCAATGTGAATGATGGCCGAAGGGAGTCTCAGTGTCCTGAACTGGAGGACCATGGCTGCAAGAATGACCAATTCCCAGTCAACCATGAAACTGTACCGGCTCTTCTGCTCTAGTTGGATCCCTACAAATCTATAGGGCCTGATGCGATTCATCCAAGAATCCTTAATATCTGGCTAATGTCACAGAAAAACCTCTCTTGATGATTTTTGAGCAGTCTTGGGTATCCGGAGAGGTCCCCACTGACTGGATGCTGGTGAATGTTGAATCTGAGTCAGCAGTGCCATGGCAGCCAGGAGGGCCAGCCGTGTCCTGGGGGGCATCAGGCACAGCATCGCCAGCTGGGCAAGGGAGGCAATTGTCCCGCTCTGTTCTGCCCTAGGGTGGCCTCACCTCGAGTGCTGTGTGCAGTGTTGGGCACCACAATATAAGGGTATAAGGCCTTTGGAGAGTGTCCAAAGGAGGGCTATGAACATGGTGAAGGGCCTTGGGAAGAAGCCGTATGAGAAGCAGCTGAGGTCACTGAGTTTGTTCAGGCCAGAGGAGGCTGAGGGGAGACTTCATTGCAGTCTGCAACTTCCTTGTGAGGACAAGAGGAGTGGCAGGTCTCTTCTCTGTGGTGACCAGTGACAGGACCCAAGGGAATGGACTGAAGCTGTGTCAGGGGAGGTTTAGGTTGGATATTAGAAAAAGATTCTTCATGCAGAATGTGGTTGGGCACTGGAACAGCTCCCCAGGGAAGTGTTCACAGTACCAAGCCTGACAGAGTACAAGAACTGTTTGGACAACACTCTCAAGTCACATGGTGTGATGTGCAGGGGATGGTCCTGTGCCAGGCCAGGCATTGGACTCGATGATCCTTGTGGGTCCCCTATAACTCAGCATATTTATTCTGTGATTCTGTAATACTGCTTGGCATGAAGCCATGTGCCTTTAGGAACTTTAACCAGTGCAAAATATTGCAATAAGTCTTGCCAACACCTGTAAAACTGTTCTCTCCTCTCTACATTGGTGTCCCAGATTGCTGAGACAAGGATAAGGCCTCACTCTTGTTATCTTGGCATATGATGTAGTAAAGACTTTAGAAAGCTCAGGATGGCTGAGAGTGGCCAAGTAACATTCTCTGCATTGAAAAAAAATATCTTTTACAGGATTTAGACCCAGGTTGTGGAAACAATCACTCAAGGACAAAAAGATTATTACAGACCCCACCACATTCTGTGTCAAGTGCAAGGAATTATAGAAAATGTTTGCCTTTGCTTTCCCATGCATAAGTATGTGGCAAACAGTTAATTAAAAAGTCCTAGAAGTTAATACTGCACTTCAAATGCAGTGTTAACCGACCAAAGATATGTCAGTGCCAGCAGCAACGTTGTTGAAAGCTGTTCAGGTATTTCCTAATAAAAGCAGCAAGAAAACCTGAAATGGTTTCTACTCAACAGGGAGCCATGAATCCCATAAAAGTAAGCCCTTACAAGTGAAGATATAAATACCCTCCTCAACTTTTCACTAAGGTGGTCTGGGACTCAGACATAAACTATTTAGAAAAGCTGAAGAGACACTCTAGTACACACTCCCATGAAACAGCGTGCTGAAACACCTACTGTAATTGGGACTAAACATAATGCTGGGAAAGAATCAGATGGCAATGCATTGAATTGACTTAGATATGCACATCATGAGCAAAATGCCTGGCATTTCTTCACAGGTAGACATTACAGTAATTCAGGTTTTGCCAGGAACAAGTTACCACTACATTAAGCACTCTTAGAAACACCTGGCAGGACTTCAGTGCTGCTATCTCTTGCCTGCATAAAGGCTCCCAAAGTAGTGAAACAATGCTCTGCCAAGCTGGTGATGAAGCATTGTAAAACCTATGATGGGTGAGTTGAAAAATGTTCTTAGGTTCAGCTGCAAGCTTACAGTCTGATTTAAACCACATGGAGACCATGTAGACCTATGTATTATATGATAAACCTTTAAAAGTCTCAACACCAGCATCTTGTGTATTTCCAGGTTTACTGGAAAATTCTTTAAAACACAAGAGTGGTACTTCAGAGAAGGAAATTTTTCTTCAGTGTCTTGTCAAACTACTCTGAGATTTTGCATGTTGTATTTTTCATATTATTCTTTTCCCTTTTTGATAAGGAAGACATACATAACTCAAAGGTTAAAGATAAGGAAATCCTTATTTTTTTCATATTTTTTCTTATTTTCAAATAAAGAGGAAAGTATAAAACATTTTTAAGCGGAGATTATTGTTCCCAGAATTGTAAAATAATTTCTTATTATGATTTATCATTTTGTTTCTACTTCTTCATGTCACCAGGAATTAAGAGATTGGCAACAGAAGTAAAAGAACTACTGGTTCTTAAAGAATTAGAAAATGTTCTGCTTAATTTTTTTCAACATGATCTGCTATTTTACCAGTTCTGGTTATTCATAGTTATTGCTACGTTAGTGCTACTTTGGTGTTACAGGTATCTACAAAAGAGGTCTTCCCTCTGTATTTATTTCTGGTTATATTGTAACAAAATATTCTATGACAACACTAAGTAGTAACACCCTGGGCAAATGATGACATGAAGTCCTTCACACATTTGCAAAGTGGTTAATTTCATCAACCTGGCAGCATTTAGATACTTATACCTCACAGATCACAAGAAGACAGACAAATTAGGTTATGAAAAAGTGCCATTTTCTACTAAGGTGGAAAGTTGCCATGTATATACATTCAATACTTGACCTAATGTAAAACTTCCCTATTTTTTTTTTTGGTTGGTTGGTTTGCTTTTTTGGTTTTTTGGGCTTTGTTTGTTTGTTTGTTTGTTTTATGTGGGAGAAGGTAATAATATGGGAAAACTGATCTTCAGGATGTCTCATTTTTATTTTGATCTGCCAATCTTTGACTGCTTTGATGCTACTTTCTCTTAGCTTCTACCTCTTACTTGCCTCATTTTTAGGCAGAATATTATATAAGGATTCTTTCCATTTAAGTTTCAAATTATTTGAATTTTTCCTCCAGAAAAAAACAACCTTTCCATTCCTTCTTATAAAAAAATAAGTAATAAAAAAGTAATAATGATAAAACCTTTACCCCCTTGTTCCTGGATTTGCTTTTCACACGTGCTGACTCTGACTAAAACAAATCAATATATGGTACTTGTTAATGTATGCTGCAATTCACCAATACTCTGCTTATGTTCAGTATTAATAAACTGATGAAAAAAAGTCTGAGTTCTGCTCTGAGCTGGTTTGGTTCTTAAAATTCACACCATAAAATTGAACTCCTAGTCTCTCCAGAATATGTCTGTTCTGCCACCATAGTGAAATGTCAGAAGATAATTGCTGAGACCAGCTTCTCCTGACCAGTGGATTTTTTCTTTTCCCTTTCTCTCAGGGACTCACATCAACACTTTTCAAGAGAGCTAAAGAAATATACTTATTTCTTTTTACAATGAAGACATTCTTTAATTGAATGAATGTGTAAAAATAGCTCTTTAAACTCCAAGTTACATTCCCTTTTCTGTTCAAGGGAATATTTTTTCTCATATCTGTCGTACTCAATGAATACATAGATACTGAGAAAGTTAAAAATGTCTATGCCCCTTCTAATTGTCTAAGTATCACCCCATGTTTTGGATTTAGAATTTTTTATCTGGGTGACAAAGAAAGGACCACATGCACCCAGGAGAGAAAAAGGATAATGAATCTCATCCAGTATCCAATACTGTACAAAGGAGAAAAAAAATGCACTCAGCAGATTAAAATGAAATATGCAAGAATACCCTGGAAATGATGTGTTCGGTCTTTATGTATGAATTAAAGCCTTCATTTTCTAATAGCTTATTCTAATTTCCCTGTGTGGTTAGAACGGTAGACCTTAAGCCCAAGAAATGATTAAGAAAAAAAAACCTCTTTTGCTCTAGGATGTAATCCTTCCATTTGTAGATACCAATAGATCGGTCAAGTGGCAAAGACTAAAGAAGCTATAAAAAGACTAAAGAAGGCTATAAAAAGGGTATGTAGAGGAGTTTCATTTCCCCACAAGCTTGTGACATCACAGCTGAATTTTTAGTGAAGTCTTATCATTATTTCATGTCTGGAGCAAATTAATATGTCTATATCTGAACACGTGACTCTTTTGAAAAGAGATAGCAATATGTCCATGAATCGGATGCACAGACCACAGACCATGACCATGGTAATCATTACAATTTCACCAAAGGTAGGATTAAAGAAGGACCACCATTACCTCGTTATAACTGAAGATCTATATTAATATCAATTATAATATGAAAAACAACTTATATTATACTAGTGATAAAAAGAAATACAAAAGCAGTACATGATTTTAAACCTAAGTTATAAGTAGTGTGGTAAAATAAATTAATGGAAACTCGGGTACAGTTCTCAGGAAGTGACACCAAAACTTTCCTGGATGCATCCCATTTGTGTGTTCAGCTTTATTATTATATAAGAAAGAAAGGTATTATAAAAACACCAAGAAAGGTGTTTGTTCAAGCAAGCATGTAAGTGGAAAGCACAGTATCATAACATATGGGAACAGTCAACAAGAGGACAAAACCAACTTAAGCGCAGTCTGTTAATAAACAGCTTTCCAGTGACTGTCCTGACATTATTTACATTAACACTATTAAAAATATTTTCATTAAGGCTATAAGAAAACAACACCTAATTCACCGCAAGTGTATCAATAATGTTTTCCTTAGGTTTGAGACATCAGAGAGATTGTGAGAAAAAGAGAAAGAGACAGACTTAATAGTCAACTTCTTTTGCTCAAAACATACAAAACAACAGCTTTTGAGCTTCTCTGCCTTCCTTTTACCAAGTTCTATCACAGCAGTCACCTTAAAATCACTGAGTTCTTGCATTTACAGGAGGAAATGTTTATGTTAGATTTCTTAAAGTTGTAATGTTTCATATCATTTAGGTCATCTGTGCTTTTAGGCAGTGAAGGCAGTGACAATGCTGTGAGGAATTACAGGCACTGTTTTCTGCTGTGATGTTCATTAAGCTAAGCCACAACTTAGATTCATAGATTTCAAGGCCAGAAGGGGCCATTACTATCATCTAGCCTGACCTCTCACTATGGCAAAGGGCAAAAAACGTCAGTCTGTAATTTCGAAATCAAACGCGTAACTTTGGTTTGAGATATAGTACATCTTCCAAAAAGACATGCAGTCTTAATTTAGAGGTGATAGAAAATCCATTACTTTCACAGGTAAATTGTTCTAATGCTTCATTACTCTCAGTGCTAAAAATGTGCACTTTACTTCTCAGCTGAATTTGCCTAACTTTAAACTACTGCCACTGAGAGAAAAAAAAACCTGAAATTTTTTCTTTTTTCTTTTTTCTTTTAAATTAAATTTAGAAGTATGAAAAAAAATTCTACTTTACCAAGATATTGTCATCAAGACTGGGCTTTACCTTCTTCTGGAAATATAAATTGACTAAGTTCTTTTTCTGTTCAACTTGAATCAGTCCAATAATTTTTACTCAACTTTTCTGAAATTATCATATAACAATAACCTAACTATGACATTATATTGTTAATTCCAATTGAAAATGTAATGCCATCTTTTTTGTTATGTCATGTCCTTTGGCTTATATATTCAAGGATCACTTTCCCCATCATGGAAAGATTAGGACAGCCTACTAGTCAATGATTTCCAGGGTGTTACCTTTTAAGTGTGACCTACATGCCTTGCTCCTGGGTGTCATGTTTCCTAAAATACATTGTAAAAAGGACCTACCTGACAAATCAACAATTCTTATGGATCACTAGATTTCACTCAAATATTTTTGAACCACCTGCTTATTTTGTCATTACTAATTTTGTATTCCCATTCTGGTAGCTATGTTTAACAGATTGGTCTAAAAGTGGACCTATCCAGTATTCTGCTAAGCCATTATTTTAAATTTTTTTTTAGAAAATTCATTTTGTAAGCCACCCACTTTTGTCCATCCAGTATAGGCAGTATCAACGCAAACTGATTTTCTTTTCCTATAATGTAGTATGCTTTTGAAAACATTTTATAAATTTATATGAATGTAGCTTACTTTGTCAGACAAGTTTATTATTTTAGAAAAAAACCACTAAATTAGGTTGATTACACATTTTTTGTAAAATCATGTTGGTTGATATAAATACTTTGCTACTTAAAATTATTAGCTAGTTACTGTCACTATCTATATTGCACAGAAATAGCAAGAAGAAATCCTATGAAGGCCATATGTTTAGCATTCTCTATGCCTATGGCATGGGCATCATCATAGTAATACTATATTATATCAGCTATTAATCAGAAACCATTTTTTTCTTCTACAGACTCAAGAGTTTATAATACCTAAAGAGTGAGAGCCTCTAATGAAATTCCATAACTCTGCTTTGCCTTTTACTTTGATGATCATCATGTCTTACTCAAAATTATAAACTATCTGTAGTCCGTAGTCCATAGTCTTGATTACATTATATTGGAAGACATCTAGTCAGTAAACTAGCTCTTTCTCTAAATTCTTAAGACTGTGCTTCATCTTTGATCTGCATGAAAATTTTCAGATGTCACCTGGACTTCTGCTGGTACCTTGAGGGCACAATCAAATCCAAGATGGGTAACATTGCAGTTTGATGTAGGACTTGTTTATTTTTATGTAAAAATTGTTGTATTGATTAGGATTATATTTTGCAAAAGTCATTTTGTATATACAAAATGAATCATAGAATATAATCAGAATAGATTAGATTGGAAAAGACCTTTCAGCTCAACAAGTCCAATCCTAAACCAAACACTGCCAACGCCCACCCCTAAGCCATATCTCTAAGTGCCATATCTACACATCTTTTAAATTCCTCCAGGGATGGTGACTCAACCACTTTCCTGGGCAGCCTATTCTGGTGCTTCATGACCCTTTCAATGAATAAATATTTTCTAATGTCTTATCTAAATCTCCCCGGTGTAACTTGAGGTAATTTCCTCTTGTCTTGATTGCGACTTGGGAGAAGAGACCAACCCCCACCCCACTAGGACTTCCTTTCAGGTGGAGAGTGATGAGATACCCTCATATCTTGCTTTTCTCCAGGCTAAACAACCCCAGCTCCCTCAGCTTCTCCTCATAATATTTGTTCTCCAGAGTCTTCACCAGCTTTGCTGCCCTTCTCTGGACATGCTCCAGTTATAGTGAGGGGCCCAAAAGTGAACACAGGATTCAAGGTGCAGCTCCATCAGCAGCAAGTACAGTGGGGGATGATCACAGCCCTGGTACTGCTGGCCACACTATTTCTGATCCAAGCCAGAACATCATTGGCCTTGTTGGCCACCTGGGCTAACTGCTGGCTCGTGTTCAGCTGGCTATTGACCAGTACCCAGGTCCTTTTCTGTCAGACAGCTTTCCAGCCATTAAGGAATGCCTGCCAAGGGAACATGTTAACCAGTCTCCTAAAAAGGCTAAAATATGCCCTGTGATAGTCCAAGGTGGCAGTTCTGATGAATTAATTCCTTAATTCTCCCAACATTGAAAACTATGTAATTCCATGATTGTTATGCCCAGGCTGGCCTCCATCCATCACATTACCCATATGTCCTTCTCTGTTCACAAGCAGCAGGTCCAGCAGTGCACCCTTCCTCATTGTCTAACTCACCCCTTGTGTCAGAAATTTATCTTTAACACACTCTAGGAATCTTCTAGAATTGTTCCTCTCTGGTATACTCTATTCCCAGCCAACATCTGGTAAGTCGAAGTTGCCCACAAGAACAAGGGCTAGCAATTTTGAGACTTCTCTCAACTGCTTATAGAATATATTGTCTGCCTCTTCATCATGGTTAGTTGGTCTATAAAAAGCTTCCACCATGATATCTGCTTTGTTGGCCTTCCCCCATGTGTCACTCATAAATATTCAAACCTATTGTTGCCACCATTAAGTTCTGGAAAACTGAAACACTCCCTAATATTCAGGACTACCCTACCACCTCTCCTTCCTTGTCTATACTTTCTGAAGTGTTTATAGCTGTCCATTGCAGCTCTCCAGATTCCGTAATACCCTACCATGTTTCCATGATGTCAGCTAAGTCACAGTTATCCTGCTGTGCTATGGCATGTAGCTCTTGGTTGCTTTCCATGCTGCATGCATTGGTGTAGTTGCACTTCAGCTGGGCTATTAATCCCACCATTTTTTGGGTGGATGAGGTCCTAATTCCTTTGGGGTTCTTCTCAGACACTTCTGTGGTTTCTGACCTATGAATAACTTTTTGCAGATTTGCTGCCACATAGACCTCCAAATAAAACCCACAGTATTTGTGCTAAACACAGTGATGATAATATAGAGATGTTTTTCATTTGCTGAGCATTGGGTTTACACAGATCCAAGGCTTTTTCTGCTTTTCATACCACCATGCTGTCAAGGAGGCTGGGTTTGCTTGAGGTGTTGGCAGGAGACACAGCCAGGACAGGTGACCCAAACTGACCAAAAGGATATTCAATACGACTTCATACTCAGTATATAAACCTGGGGAGATAAGGAAGAAGGGGAAGACATTTGGAGTGATGTCATTTGTCTTCCCAAGTAACTGTTTTGCATGGTGGGGCTCTGTTCTCTTGGGGATTGCTGAACAGCTGCCTGCCCATGGGAAGCAGTGAATTAATTCCTTGTTTTGCTTTGTTTGTGTGCTTGGCTTTTGCTTTCCCTGTTAAACTGCCTTTATGCCTACCCATGAGTTTTCTACCTTTTACCCTTCTGATTCCATCCCCAGTCCTGATGGTGGGAGAGTGAGCGACTGGCTGTGTGGTACTTGGCTACTGGCTGGGTTTAAAGCACAACACCCTGTTAATCCCTGTGCAAAGATCCTTTCCCTTCTTTGAGATAGATGTAGCCTGTCAATTGCCAGCAGGTCTGTGTCATGCAAACTGGTCTGTGACCAAAACCCCAAAATTCTGCTGGTGACACCAGGCTCAGAGCCATGTTTTGATATAATAGCTCTTTCTGTTTCTTCCATCATCATGCTCTATAACTTGAAAGACAAAGGGCAACACTAATTGGGCTCCTGATCCCTTAACCACTCATCCCAAAGACCTGAAGTCTTTCTTGATTACCCTTGGAATTCTTGTCGCTGCATACCTTAAAAGTCAATAATGGACACACTATATGTTGTGGCAATGGTAGTGTGTGTTGGTGTCCATCTGTTCACAATGCATTCTTATTATATAAAATGTGATTATTTTCTGCAAGCAGTAAGGAAAGGTTGAATCCCAAATTGAGTTATGTTTTTTTTAGAAGCGACATGCTTTGGCACAGGTTCAGTGTTCTGTGTTCTCATTCTAATCAGATGGGAAAACACCAATCAGCTTTAACTCACAGTGGTAATATTCAGCTCTGTGTTCAAAATTGAAATCCCAATCTGATAGGAGAAATGTGGTCCAAACAGAAAAGATCATAGTTCAAGGACCTATTTCCGAGAGATGATCTATCAAAGTAATAAGATCTGACCTTGCTAAAGTCACTACTGCACTCCAATGTATACAGCCTATACTGTGGGTCATTACGTGTGTGATATTCCTGAATAGGCTTATGCAACAAGATCTTCACATCCAAGAGGTGCAGTGATGTTGTGGTAGCTGGAACTTTCTCAGAGGAACCGAGAGGACAAAAGGCAAACTGGTGGGACTATGCGGTGTGAAATATTCTCTGAGAGTCGGCCAAATGGTCTCCCCCTAAGGTTATGTTAATCCTCCTATGTTGATTGGTTGTTGTTGTATCCCTGACTCCGCCCTTCCTTTCCCCTCATTGGTTCTCATTGTATCACGCACTCCACTCCTCCCTTCTTCCCATTGGTTGTCATTGCATTTCCCTGCCTCCTCCCTAACCCTATTGGACCTGGACGCCTATATCTATAGTCATGCAGAGTGCCTCGGCCTCTTACACTGCTGGATTCCTCTCATGGAATAAAGTCCCTGGGACATATCTACGCGTCTGGGCCTTCTGAGTTCTGTATCTCTGGTAAATGCATTGAGCCTATTAGAAGCTCTGGGGTGTGTGTGTGTGTTTGTGCTTCCCATCAGCATGGGTAATAGAGAAGGTACCTGCAAGGTGTCAGAGGCACCGGCCGAAAGTGTCTGTCTGGGAATCGAGATGCTCACGAATCATGCAGGAGACCTCATCTTACCCCACCACCGCTCCTGCGTTACAGTGAAGATACAATCACTTGGTCTGCTCATCTGCAATCACAGGGTTGCCCCCTACAGTTCTGTGTATTTCAGTTAATTTAGATTAACTCAAGGAGATCTGAACCTCAGGATTCATTTATTTTGCTGTGGAGTCAACACTTTGTCACAAAATCTTTTTATGGATTACATGGAGCTACTACATTAGAAAAAAAAAGCGTTTGGTAAATCAGCTGTTTTTCCATGTCTTGAGGTTGAAAGGTTGAGCAGTTTCATGAATATACAATGAGAAAAGTTGATAAAGAAAAAGATGAGGTATTTGCTAGGACTAGTATAGGTTTCATTAAAGGTGCAATCCTGAAGCCATGGCAGATCACAGCAAATGAAGTTGTAGTCTTTCCCTTTTTTTTGCTGTACCAGACACATTCTGTAAGAGGACCTGTAAACACTCCAAGCAGAATGGATCCTGGAGGGATCTAACATTTGCTATATATATTTATTTATTCTTTTGACAAAGAAAAAGTTAAGGTTCTTGGTAAACTTTGTCTCTCAGGCAAGTACCGATATTACCTTGAAGGCCAGTGCAAAATGGGAGTACTGGAATCAGACAGACTCAACTGCTATCTTAAGGTCTCCAGAGTATCTTGCCTTTCACCATTGTCTATATTTATTGTATGGGATTGGTAGAGTTGCTTCATGTGACTTGGATTCATTCCTTTGGCGAATGATGCTAAATGAGAGTGGTTGGATCCCACAGAGAATATTCCTAAACACTCTTTTAGACATGTTGAATCATGTCTGTACCATAAACCATGAACATAGTTGCTCATTGAATAGGCACCTGCCTTATCCAAATTCATACCTGCTACTGCAGCTAATAGTACAATCACTGTCACAGCACTAGGCTCAGCAAAACTGTTGTCTTACACTGCAGTAGAACACAGACAGTTTTCTCCTCTAATAGCCATGTATGCCAGTAAATGAATCGGATATTTTAAAGGTGGCTCAGCTGTATTTCAGAGGCCTGGATCACACAGAATCTAAGCAAATATGCCTGGAAGCAACATCAAAAGATCAGTTGGCCAGTTCTACTACTCTTGACAAGGAACCACAATGCCTGTGTCATTTGGGCTGCAGCCGCATTCCACCACTTGATTTGATAGATAAAATGACAGCCCTTGCTCATATCAAACAATAAAGTAATCTTGTACCAAAGAAATTGATTAATTCTACTGTAATTGCTTTCATTTCTGTCACCATGTCCAAAAAAGAAATAGAATGCAACACAGACAAATGTTGGAGATGTAGGGCCCTGGCATCATCTCCTCCAGAAGGGAAACCTCATTTTCAGTGTACAAGGAGACATAAAGTTATGGCCTTTCAAAAAAAAAAATATATATATATATATTAAAATAAATCTATAAGATTAACCAGACATATCTGAAAATGTTTTTTTGAGGTTGGAGGAATGACAGGAAGGAAAAAATTGCTGCATATCTGTGGGCATTCTTCCCTCTAAGAAGGTAGTTTCCGAGTTAGGTTTTTGGAGTCTAAGGAGCAAGAGAGAAGGACCAACCAGTCTCACATACCAGCTGCTTTGAACTCTGACTAGCACATAAGGTATGAAAATTCTCACTTACACTTTTGTTCCTCATTCCTTTTCTTTCCTAGTGTTGATAGCACTTCACCTATGACCTTACAACACTGTAGGTATGGGTAAATACAGTATAGTTTATCACTTCATTTTTAGTGCCATTTTGCAGGGAAATGCATTGATAGAAGACTTTGTCTTCCATTCTATTAGTTTGCTGCCAAAGATAGAAAATTATTATCTAAATTAAAGCACCACTGCATATGTCTCATTTTCACATCTTAAAAAGAAAGAGTGCAGAATATGTATGATGTGAATATTCTTAGTAACCTTGGTGATGATTTGTGTTAAGAGAAACTCTCTTTTCTTCTGCCTCCAGCCTTCTGACAGGCCTAGCTTCTTGCTGTTGAATGTACAGTTTTTCTGGTTGTCATAATATCAATGGCTAAGCTTTACTAACATTTATTTCAAGGGACACAATGCTGAGCATTAATTCCTAGCATGGTCTAAAACCAAGAACTAGATGTACCTTAATATCTATACCATAAACCTTAAAAATTATAACATATGTAAAATATTTTAGTAACAAGTTAATATTCAACCTCATTTAGAATATTATTACCATTCCCACTATTACTGTCGCTACTATTTTAGAGGGAGAAGAGATTAAGTACTTCACCAAAACCCACAGAGCAATCAGTTTGAGAACAACTATCAGAATTAAAGATTTTTATATCCCAGGTTGCAGCTTCTTTCACACTTTGTCCAACTGATTGGAATATTTAAACTGCTTCAGAGGTCATTAATTAATGACCCTGGTCTAAAATTTTATACTTATTGACAGGCATTTGACGTCAAGCTTTTTCACATACCCATGGTGTGGTATTGGGGTCCATACCAATATATTTCTAGCAGTTTTATTCTAAAGATTTTTTTTTTACTTCTTTTGCTGAGATTACTGGTCAGAGTTTGGGGTGCTTTTATAATGTTTCCTAGTGCCTTAGGAAATCAAACAATTAATACTTTCCTTTACATCAAGACACAGACAGGCTCCGAACACTAAGACTGAAAGCAAAGCTCATTGATACGACACCACGGAATCCCTGACCCTGCACACATCTGGCACAATCCTATCACATAACCTTTGAGGGGCTTTCTTCAAAGTTAAGAAGAAAATAAACAGAAAACAAACCACAGTTATGTGACCTCAGCATAGTTGCATCCTCCAAACTGCACAGCCTGTATCTCATGGTGCCTTGAGGGAGATTTTAAAAATATTGTCATTTAATTCCCATTTCAGATGCTTTACATTTCCAAGTATTCCGCTAGCCATTCAACCTGGTGGAAGTGGTGATGAAGTGGTGATTCACCACACACATTCAGCGTGGTGGAAGTGGTGACGAAGTGGTCATTCATCACATGGAGAACAGCTACCTAAGCCAACTAACCTTTACCATACTTGGAAATGGTTGTGTCAGTGAGGCTAAATAATCAGTGAAAGCCAGTGAGAATGTATGGATGATGGCACATCCTCTAAGTAGAGGGGAGGAGATGGAAATAAGTCCTTTGTAAATTCTACAGCAGGAGCTGTGAGATAGCCTGTGCTTTAACTGAGGGATCCTCATGTCCTCTTCCTCCTTTACTTGTCCCCCTTAACTAAAAGCAGGGAAACCATTACAGAAAATTAGCCATTCACAGACCAGGATGAGCTCAAGTTCTAAAGTCTTCTACATGGGGGATGAGCAAGTATGACAACTCAGCCCTGGACTAAACCAACAGATAATTAGATTTCACTAAGGCAGGCTGTGAGACAGATCATTGTCGTGCTCTTTGAAGGCTAAGAAATGTCTGGAAAAGCTGCAGAGGAGCAATGTTTTCTATTGAGACTACATTAAGAAAAATTAAAAATTCAGACAATAGACAAGAAGGAAAGTCTTTTGTGAAGAGGCACAGTCAGAGATCATAGATGAAAACGCTATTACAACTGCTGGTCTAAGACAGCAAAGGGAAGCTATGTGTTTCTTTTAGCTTGAATTGCTATAAAAGATGTGAACTGATACAATACTATATGAGATATTAAATTATTGCCAAGGTCAAAAAAGAGGTTGGTTTTTTTTTTTTACTGTCAAAACCTGAAGGCATCTGTATTTCTTGTGAAGAGGGGTTAATGACATAATTTTATTTAAATGGCTTAGATTGTTTAGTGACTATACCAACTCGACCTGCTTCTCTTTGTAGTGCTTCTCTGCTTCTTACACTGTACAACTGAGAGGGGAAAAAAATCCCATAGAAGGTGAACACCTTGAAATATCAATCGTTTTGAACCCTTAATGCTTTCTTCATCCAGCTGTCAGGACTATAAAACCATAACTGGATGCAAAATGGCTATTTTACTTTCCTCAAAAATATTGAAATTGTGCAGTGTAAACTGAACAAATAACTTCACAAATTCCTTCAGTTTGTGTGATTCTGAAGCTCTCTATGACTTGTTCTGGTGCCTTTTCTATATATGATCTGCTCCTATTAAGTGAACAGCTAAAGGAGGCACCCTGTTCCTTCCAGCTAAGTCTGTCATTAGGATTTTGTGATGATAAATTTAAGACATCCCAAGCTTTAATCAACATTCCATTTTTAATCCCTTCAACTAAATACCCCAAGCGTTAAACACCATTTCAAACAGTCATGTGCTAGCCACTAAACTGTTCTTGAAAGCTGAATTACAGTATTTGCTTTTGCAAATGCAACCAAATTAAATTTTATGGTGACAATAGCTAACATTTTATCTTTTTTAAAGCCTGTTCACAGCAGTCATTCCTATCAAAAGTTTTGCTTCTAAAAAGTGAAAATGCTTGCAAAAGATTTCAAAGCACAATCCTAACAACGCATTCAACAAAATACTGCTTATGCATTTTAATTTTTTTTTTTATCCAGATGAGGTATTTGTCTCATTCCTCATCTTACTTTATTCTTTAAGCTGGAAAATGCAGGCATATGTTTTAAAGTAATTTTTTTTTCTAGAAACTATTTTGAGGTGTAAATATAAATTGTTTCCTTTACAGCCATTGTACATTAAAGTAAATTCTACTGCATTTGAAAACGTCAGCTTTATTTTGTAGTGGTATTCAGAATCCTCTCTTTTTCACCAATATTATATAAAGTTCCTCTGGGAAGATAATGTGTATGATTGCAGCCCTGCCTTGTTAAAATCCATGGCTTTTTATGCAGTCATGTTTTCATCCATGAATTATGCATGAAAAAGTATCTCATTACATTTCATTTTCTTTACAGCAGCATCCCCCCTTCTCGACATGCTCAGATTCCCATCAGCCGAGCTCTACTCACCCTGCAGCTTGGCTCCATCTTGATGCCTTCATAGCATTTTAGACAAAATGGGTGTGTTTAACTTGTCACCTCAAGCCTGGTATAAATTATTCACCAGAGCTTTGCACAGATTTGTGAGATAACCAGTCTGAACTCAGGGAAACTTCACAGGTTTGACTGTGTATGTCGTATTTGACAGGGACATTAATGGCAATTTCCCCTTATACTAGTCCTAAACAGAGGTGTGAGGGCTTTTGTTGGTTTTGTGTTTTGTTTTTTTTTTAAAGGATCCCAATGCCAACATTTAGTTTTATTGAAATTTAGTTTCTAAGACTTGAGATACATATTATTATTTTCAGTGTCTCTCACAAATGCCACTAAAAATGCACTGTTCCTTATGATTCCAAGGTGAAACAAGCAGAAAATCTCTTTAAAATGTTCTATTTAATGTTAAAGGTGCCTGGAAAACCCTCCAAGTGAAAACACATATTTAAATCATAGAATTTAACAACTGAGGCCCTCCTCCTACAGTTTGAACCAAGAAGGTGGTTCTGTATTTCAAGCAACTTGTTAGGAGAAGAGGATACCTGAACTGTGAAATTTGCAAAACCAAGGCCTAATGTTTTTGGCATGTAAATCATACACACGTCAGAAGAAAATAGCCGTGGCCTACTTCCATATGTAGCCATGTAACCACCTCAGATTATTTTTATAAGCTCTCTTTAGCCAAGATGTGAGGGTAAAAACTCAAAGCAAAAGCTCCAGATACTCATTCAGTCCTTCTCCCCAGACATTACTTGGTGCCCTGGGAAGGCAGTGTGCTGAGGTCATTGTCTAACACTTTGTGAAACAGTGAGGAGTTAAACGCAAAGCTGAAAGGAAGTCAGGGCTAAATCACTGAGACACAAAGACATTTGAAATAAAACTCGCAGTTTCCTTAGGTTTCAAGTATTTTAGAACATTCTGTAAGACACATTCAACTCAGTAGCATGTTCTGTAACCTTTACAATGGAGGTTCATGCTTTAACAGAGCACAAAACAAACGCGCATTTTGGGGGCAAGGCTTCGGATGGTCCTGCGGTCAGGGGGACGGCACGGCAGCGTCTGTGCCACGTCCCACTCCAATGGAGTTGCGCTGAAGCTGCTTTAGGAGCGGCTCAGGAGGCAACAACCTCGTGCACCTGACCTGCCAGGCAGTCATGGTGCCTGTGCCCACACCGTGTGGCCGTCTGGCTTTGAGGGCTGGAACCAAAGGAGCAGATCAGGAGTGCATGTCCCAGGCAAAGCGGGACATGAGTAGGCAGAGTGATGCTGTTGCAGCCCCTGGGGCAAGCAAGGACCATCTCCCATGGGTGAACCTCCTGCCCACCCCCATTGCTCCCAGCAGCCCAAAGTGTGTTTCCCAGCTCAGGTAAGGTCACGGTGTGTGTTGGTGCCCTCCCCGTGCGGCTCAGCCTGGCAGAGCTGACCCCAGCTCCTGTGAAGCTGCATTGCACCCTGCAGCTCTGCGGCACTGGGATCTGGGTACCCACCACTGCTCTCCTAGCAAAAAGGTCAGGCTTAAGAAGTTGACTCTAGCTGACTCTAGTTGACTCTAGTTGACAAGGAAGCTGACTCTAAGCAAGCAACATTCAGCCTTTAACAACAAAAGCAGAAGATAAAAGGGTCACAATTAAAAATAAAAATGTTTTCACTCATGTACTAAACCAAATCAGAACTACTGCAGTATTTCTAGCAGATGGATACATATCCTCAAAGGTATTTTATCTTCTAATTATTTGAACGCTTATTCTTTATTGTTGTGTTTATTTGCTTTATTTTGAGACAAATAGACCATTTTTGTGCTTACAAATAATCTGAATAAGGAAGCAGTTTTAAAAAATAACCTTAGTTTTATTTCCAATTCAGGACCTTTCATTTTTCACTATGGATTGCATCACTTGTGAGCTGTAATATTATTGACAACTTGCAGAGACACAACAAACATTTTCCAGGGGGAGAGAAGCATGACACCAAAAAACCACAAACAAGCCCATATACATAAGACCTCAACTATTCGAATACTGAAATAGAAACAAAGGTCATGATATTTCATGTATGAACCTGATGTACTTCAACTGGCAAAGGCTTGCAACAAAGACAAATATGAAGTGCACTAGGCATCACATGTAAAAAGAGCTCATGGTGACTTTCATTTCTTTCATGGAATGATTTTTTAATTTGATACAGCCTCATATTTTCTTATAAGCAATATACAGAGGCTTTTACAATATATTTCAGACATTTTGTATCAGCAAGGTTAAAATAATTGAGGATTCATCACAGGTAGGGAAAAATAAACTATTTCCCTCTACCACTGTCTAAAAAAGATTGAATTTATCAGGGATTTAGCCACTTCACATGCATACCCATAACATCCTATATTATATATGAACTGCTTTGACTCTGCTGCTAGATACAATGGGATACGGAAATTTTTTGAGTTGACTATTGCAGAAAAATTGTTTTAATTACAGATGAATTTTAAGTACAAACCCCAAATATTTCAAATAAATTTAGTAAGTCAGACTGTTCTAAGGTCTTTCAAAAGTAAGAAATATGACTGAATAAAAATTACTTTTAATTATAGGGAAAAATGTCATTTTTAGTTTCATAGTCCTCATTAAATGGTATATTCACATCATAATGTCTAGAATTTTTTTCCATGCAACTTCCAATTCAGCTAATTAGTACCACGACCTAGTGGAGAGTTATAATTTAGGAAAAGAAATGAGGAGAGAAGTCAACCTACCTCAAAGAAAAAAAAAAATTAGTATTCATATGTTACTACAAGACTATAATAATAATCATAATTAATAATGTCTTCCGAAGAGAAAGACGGTGTGATATAAAATTTCTGTGCTGGAACAATCAAGTTCAGCACAACAGTCATACTGGCTTCCTTCCCCTCTCCTTCCAAACATACGCTTGCTTCTTCTGGGCCAGTAAACCAGAAACCATTCAACCAGGATGTCTGAAGAGTTTAACTCAAGGATCCTTGGGGGGTCCCCCACAACTCAGGGTGTTGTATCCTATCCTATCCTATCCTATCCTATCCTATCCTATCCTATCCTATCCTATCCTATCCTATCCTATCCTATCCTATCCTATCCTATCCAGTTATACGTAGTTGTTCATTTCTCCCAGATCAAACTTAGCTACTTACAAGCATATCAGACATTAGTTTCAGAAATGTCAGTGTCAGGAGCAAAACCTAAATGCTGCATAACCATTTGGACTTTGGTTAACACATACTCTGCCACATGGAAAGCCATGACTGATGGCTAGCTGCTAGAATATGATCTGATTTTTATTCCCCAGACCAGTAACTATCACCCACTGCAAGTGAGATAACAAGAAAAAGTACAAGGTACGGTGGGTAGCATATTGAACAGTCAAGTCTCTGGAGAGAGAGCAGAGGGAAAGGCATGTTGAGTTTCTACTAGAAATCTTCATTGTTTCTCTCAAAGTATTCATAAGAAAAAAATAACTTTCAGCAGTCACAACTGTGTTATGCTTGTTTTGTACAATGTTTTGTATAGTGAAATATAAATTCCATTTGAGATACTTTGAAAATTTCCTGGTAGGGGCTCATTTTATTCAAATATCGTAATAAGTTTAAAATGTTGAAATAAGAACTGGGTTAAACAAGACTATAGCAGTTCAGAACAGTGTGGTTGATTTTTAGAGACACTTTTACACACTCAAAAATTGCTAAACTCTTCACAACTAATGACCGCAAAAACAGCTGAAGTACTCACACAATACACACATATAAAGAGGAAACGAATAAAATGTGTAAAATACTGTAAGAGTATATTCAACAGTACAGCTGAAATCTTATTATAGGTATAAATATGCTTTTCCTATGCCTACATGTAAGTATAAACTTTCTAATTTGGCTTTTGATATTAACTCTATCATGAATAGCTTATTTGTGTATTCTAGAAAGGTACCAATCTGATTTCTATCTGTGTTTAAGACTAGATACTTACTCTTTTTTTTTTTAAAGTTTCTCTTTATTTTATGTTTCTTGCCACTCTTCAAAAACACAAAACCAAACAGTAAACCAAGTGTCAAAGGCATTGAACATTAGATGGCAATTCAGATAGCAAGAAAAATAATGGTTTTTTGAAACAGGTTATGACTCAGAATGTAGAACTATGGAAAATACATATCAAATGGAAAAAAAATTATCCAAATGAAGTTTAGCATACTTTGCCTTTTTAATAAATTTAACATGTCTCCTCCTTTTCCACTAGGTCTTTGGGTGAATAATCCATGCTCTGGATTTCTAAAATCTGCAGCCACCCACACCCTATTAACCAGTACTGTCCCCTAGATTATCAATTTAGATTAATGTGGCTACTGTGATGGAGATAAGGACTTTAGACATAGAAACTATTGCTGAAGATAACCAAGGACCTCATTAAATAATTTTAAAGAGATATGACTTTATCAAGTGCCACACCCAGACACTGTACGACTAAAAGTAATTTTTAAAACAAGACTAATGAGACCAAAGAGAAAAATTGCTGGGATTCTAAAATTCAAAAAATTGAAAGAGAATGCTGGCTCAAGAGTGTGAAGAATATAACTGAAAATGAAGTTGTTCAGATTTAAATGTGTTTGTTGTATTGTAAATTAATTACTCTAACAGAAATGTTATTCATTCACCACAAACTATACTTTTATTGGACTAAGATACTCAGTTTGCATTCAGGTTTTTATCAATACTTTTAACAACATAAGGTGTTAACATAAGACAAGTCAAGTTCATTGAATCCAACAAGCAGGTAATCATGTGTGTTATCACCCCAAACTGTTCACCTCTGAACAAGTGGTAAAATTGTAGACTCATCTGGACTTGTTGAACATTAGTAATAATTTTTAAATCTTCTCTTTATAAGAAAAGGATGTGGTAGATCTGACAGCATGTACGTTGTTTCCTTTAAATCCGTATCAGGGAGAAAGAGAGATCTACAGAAAGCAGACAGGAATCTGTCAAAGCTGCAACCATAACTTTATTTCCCTTATTTGAATATAAAGATTTCTTTTTGATATCCCGAGAAGCAATATATTTTTGTAGTTCTTTACTACTGTCACATGATAAGAGACTTCTTTGTGTTTTGGCAGTTTCTGGAAACACTTTCTTCCACAAAAACTTGCTTTTTACATTTACAGGTGTCTCCTTATGACCCAGAAATTGAAGAAAGCTTGGTTCTGCCTTTTGCCTGTAGTAACACTGATGCACATCCAGAGTTGTTCCAATAACTATTTTATTTTTTCTTATGTATTTGATGCTAGAACATCCTTTACAGTTTAAGTCTTTACATATTTTAACATCTTCCTTTATTATTTTCTATTGTAGTTCATGACTATTTCTTTTGTTTTCTTTTCCCTTTTTTTCTATTTTCTTTTCTCTTTTCTTTCTCCTGCAGCTTTCTTGAATTCTTTCAAGTAAACCTTTTTCAATGAGCAACAGCTTAAAATTGTTTTTGCTTTGTTGCAGTCTCTTCCAGCTTCTTCACCTTTTCTTTTAAAATTTCTTCTCCATACCATCCATAATTTTTTTCTTCTTCTTTCATGTATGCTGTGTTCCTGATACATTTTCACAGAATCACCTCTCTCTTTCTGATCTGCTTTGGAGCAAAACAGTTTTGAGATTGTGAAATATGCCTTTCAATTCAAGCAGGTGATGGGATCAGCTTCCTCTGAGTTTAAAACACCATTTCCTGCAGCCATGATCTGACCAACATGGGATTTTTTAAATTCTGTCTATCCAATACCATTGTACATTGCAGGTGAATTTTTTTCACCTAGATTGAATTTGAACTTTGTTGTCTGGAAAAGCACTGTGTTCAGAACCTATTTCAAACCTAGTTTAGAATATCTTTTTAAATATCACATTACCAACTATACTATAACTAGAGCATAATTTATCATAATTCATCATTAATTCATCTGCAAGGGTTTCAGAATTTAGTCTCAGTTCTTAAGACTTCTGTCATGAATATGTGATCCTATCACATATGGTAAGCACCTGGTTATCCATAGTTTGCCTCTCCCTAGTACTTGACTGATCTTATAACAATGCAAAAACACCTTCTAATTTTGTCGAAGTTAGACATTGACTCATTGGGAACTCTTGCTAGCACCTGATCAGAGGCAGAGTTTGGTTATCGTATCATGCCTTATGTGATGAAATTTAGGGTAACTACTAGTAAATAAACAGCACAATGTCTTATGCAACTTTTATCCTGATATGCACCAATTTTCAAGGAAAATGGGTAAGTCATTAAATCTATACAACCTTTTTTCCAAAGTATTTTTTCTTTATTGGGTAACTTCATGATAGACCTTCATAACTGGTTTCATTTTTGCCATGAGAAAAATGCTTGGAGCTGTAACATGATTCAGGAGTGGGTTTTTAATACAATAATTCAGGTAGCAGAATAATGGACAGAGTTAATATAAATTGAAAAATCTAACTGCCTGCTGGCAGTTGAAGGACAAGCATGCTTATTTTAATTGCACTTAAGCGTGTGTGTGTGTAGCATGTATAGATTATATATCTGTCCGTCCTGTTCCACAGTGTCTGCCCTCTTCTACAGTTCTTCTGTTCCAGGAAAGCCTACAAAGATATCTAGCTACGCATGTAGGTTTGTGTATTGAGATCAAAATATGAGAAACCATCCATTTCAGGTCTCAAAGCTATCAATTTTCTCATCTACCATTGCTCAGATAACCACTTACTGTTCTGGTGTCAAGATTACTCTGGTTTCCTGAAAAAAAAGAGAAAGACTTACCTTTCCAAATGACACTTGTAGAACAATCCATTTTTCTGATGAATTATATTAAGATGAAAGCACTAACTGAATGTACTTTGACATTAAAAATTTTAGGCATAATTGGGTCACAGAATCAACAAGAACATAGCGTATAGAAGGAAAACATGTTGAAAACCACGCATAAGACAAATGAACATTAAAACTATCATTCTCTAAGGGATTTTTTTAATTGAATACATTTAAAATTTTCAGAGGCAGTTAAAGCTGACACCTGCTGTTATATAGACTGACATGGTTAGAAGCTATCTAGCTCTTTCCAGTAAGCTGAAGAAGCAAAACATCTAATTAAAACCAAAGCTGTAAAGGCGTTTAGTCAAATTGTTTAAAGTGTTCTTTTTTTAAGATATAAAATTGGCCAGGGTTTGTTGGCACAGGGAGTTTGTCACAACGAACAAGTAAAATTGTAGAAGGCCAAGAAATCTTGAATGTTTGAACAAACAAAGATTCTGTGGAACTTCACTTTTTGAAAAGCCTAAACATAGATTAATACAGCACTTAGATTAACCTCGAAAGAGAATTAGCTGTACCTTTTCACTAGTACAAGATTTAGGTCTAAGACATAGTTACAGCCTAGGGCTGAAAATGTGACAATTGCAAATAAATCTTGTGAATATATAGTACCTTTCTGAAAAAACATTAATTTCTGACATATTAATATTTCCCATAATATTTGTGGACTTTGCACGCAAAATTAAAAAAGCTACTGCTCACCATATGTAAATCTAACACCAATGTTGGTATTCTTTGTTCCCTTTATACAGAAAAAAGTATGGTGCTTCTTGATAATTACCATGATTTGCCTGATGTAGTTGCTCAATCTATTATTAGTAGTATTTTCATAGCATCTTCAGTCCAAATTGCATTATACTGTAAGAGAAGTGTGAGAAAAGTGGCAGTTTCCTTCTCCAAGGGTCCGATTCAGCACTTCTTACTGTAGCGTATCACACACTGACTTCAGAGGGGGCTTTGCCAAAGGAGGGAGTGAATAAGGAGTGCTGAATAGGACTCTACAAAGGCACAGCAGGCACAGCTGGTGCAATTCCATACAGACAAAGCATTGTACAATACAATGTGGACAGTTAAAGCAGTGCATTATGTATCATTATGAAAACCATCCATTTTACATATAATTTATAATATGAAAGTAGTTATCCTCCCTCCAAGTTTTACTCCATTTTTTGAGAGTTTTACCAAACTAGTATTGCATGATAAAGACCACTTACAATGGAAATACTATGATAAAACTCCAAATTCTGTTGAAGAAGCAAATAAGCAACAGATCAACTTTTCCTTCTAAAAAAGAAGTCACAAGTTTGTTGATGCTGATAGAGAATTCTCTTTAGCATGGGATCAAGAATTTTTAAAGAAATCCTTATTATTTCTCATTAAAGTCCAAAATCTATTATTCATACATTTCAAGGTGCCATATATGCATTAATGAAGTAAGCCTTACAGCATTACTGCAAGGATGTAATTGTTCTCTATGTAAAGCGAGGGAAATAGAGATGGAAAGGTAACACTACTTAAAGAGCTATACTTTTACTGATTATGACATTTTAACAACCCAGATAGCTGCTTGAAGGAACTGAACTGTATTAATATTAGGCTTTCCTGAATTAGGACTTCAGCTAAATTATAGCGGCCTGAGAAGTTATCATGTTGGCAGAACAGAGTGTGCCCCTACCCATGGCAAATAGGAGATAAGGCAGTCTAAACTGGCCTTGTTTGCATTCATGTTGGTAGTGATCCTGTGTTCTTCTCAATAACAGCAGTAGCTTTAAGTATGTTATTGTATTCACAACTAAAACACTTGAATTCATGTCCTGGGAAGTATATGGAGAAAGAGTTTTAATTACTTGAATTTACTGGAGAGTACAGACTGGAAAGCCATGGCAACAATAAACAGCATGAAGTGTGCTGTAAGATATAATAGTACTTTCAGAATTCTGCCTCAGAGTGACTTTCTTGTCTCCAAAAATGCCTCCTTAAAAAAAAAAAGGAGAGACAAAAAGACCAAAAAAAAGACAATGCTAGATTTGTATTAACTACACAGAAAATGGAGGGATAAAAATGATCTTTTTTCTACACATTTGTGGGGGGTTTTTTAGCAAATTCCATGTTCCTCACTTGACTAACAGAAATACATAAACTATACTAGTGAGAAAATGAGCAGGGATTTTAAGCATTACTCCCATAAACTTTGTCTAACCCTGTAGGTTCATGGGAAAATTTTGGTTTAAGAACTGGATATTCTGGGTTGGATAAAACAATGAAGTAACTGCTCAGCATAAATGAAATTAACCTTAACAAAACTGCAGAAAATAAATTTATTCTCCATACCTCCTTCAGATTCTTAAAAATTATGTGGCAAATTATATTATTGCATTAAAAGATGATCTATGTACCATGTGAAGAAGCAGATTACAGTATTGACTTGTATCACCAGAGGGGTGGATCTTCCACAGACCAGTACCAGAGATCAGAAGGCCAGAGACAGGGATTGCAGCTCCTTCAAAATTAAGATATGCCCAGAGTGATTTTGTTTCTATTCTATATAGAGTTTTAAATTTTGTTAGTCATTAAGTCCTAGTGCAACTTCTTAGCCTCAAAACTACTTTGTTCAAGCAAACATAGTTTTTATGGACATAACACAGTAAACAGCATTCACCACATTTGCAGTATAAATAGTGTGTGAAACCAAAGAAAATGAGACAAATATGATTATTTTGTGATTTTTTTTTTATTACATGCTTCTCTTTCTGCCCACATATGAGTCATGTATTTTGCATAACCACAAAATAATTTTCACTGTTTTCAGTGATGGCTCTTCGTAGAGTTCTAGAACAAAACCTCACTTAAAACATGCTTTTGTTCCTTGTGGTTTATTTGCTCAATCTATATATAGAAAAAATTCTGAAATTGACGGAATAGTCTACTTTCTGATAAAGGCTCAAAACTCTACCTTCTCCAGATTATTTTTTTTATTGTTGGCTTTCATAACAAATGTTTCAAAAGAACATTATGTAGAAATTTTTAAAAAAATAAACAATGCTAGCCCAGTATTTCATCTGCTCCATTTTGAATGCCCTATTTTTCTAGTGTTTGAGAGTAGGATGACACGGGACACCATAAAGCCACACGTGAGCATTAGAGGATCTTGTGCTAAGAGAGTGTTAGTAGGGAGATAAAGCTACTTGCTTCTCCCATTTTGTCACAGTAAGAGCACAAACATAATGAACCAGACCAATATGGATCAGTGTGCCAGAAGTCCTTCAAATGATACCAGGAAACTGAGGGTTAGTGCCAGGGCATCAGTTCCTGTCACCTTGAATTGACACTGAAATTACGCACAATGTGTGTGATTTATGGCCCAGACCATTTTTCTGAGGCTCAAGAAGTCACAGTACATTAGCTCACACATGTATGTGTTCATTCCTAGCATGCTGCCAGTTCAGCCTCACTTACAATTTAGGCTATAGGCTCTGAGTTACGTTACCTCACCTGTGTGCCAGGGAGGACTGTATGGATGAAAAAGCATTGAACTTCAGCTGATGTTCAGTAATCTGATCATGTTTTGAGTCTCTAGGTGGGCAGCATAACCTGGGTATGAACTAAAATCCCAGAGTGCAAAAACTGCACAAAGAAATTCCAGCCACCCCAGACAGTGAGTGGTGGGTCCAGTTTAAACGCCTCAAAGCAAAATGCACGCAGTCCAGGAAATAAACAGACATGCACACACCTGCAGTGCTGTGATCTTATTGGCATCACAGAGACATGGTGGGATGGCTCCTGTGACTCGAGTCTTGGAATGGAAGGATGCAGAATGTTTAGGAAGGAAGGCAGAGGAGAAAAAGGAGCGGTGTTGCCCCCTCTGTCAGGGACCAGCTGGAGTGCATGGAGCTCTGCCTGAGAATGGATGATCAGCAGAAATTTTATGGGTCAGGATTAAAGGGAAGACAGGGAACAGGTGAGATTATAGTGGGGGTCTGGTGCAGGCCACCGCACAAAAGACTGAGCTGATGTAGCCCTATACAGACCTCTACAGCTAGGAGGGACCTCATATTCACAAGCCCTAGTCCTCCTGGGGATTTCAATCATCCTGATACCTGCTGGAGGGGCATACCAGCAGGGTAATCCAGGAGGTTCTAGGAATGGGTTGGCAGTATCCTTCTTCTCCAAGTGATAGAGAAGCCAACAAGGAGATGTGCTGCGCAGGTCCTCATTCTTGCCGGCAGGGAATGTGAAGCTTGAGGGCAGCCTTGGCTGCAGCAATGAAGTAGTGGAGCTCAAGGTCCTTAGGGCAATGAGGAGAGTACACAATAATCTCTTTAACCTGGACTTCAAAAGAACAGACTTTCAGGGATCTTTTTAGTAGAGTACCATGGGGTAAATCTCTGGAGGGAAGAAAGGCCCAAGAAACCTGATTAATATTCAAGGCTTTCCTCTTCCAGGCTCAGGAGTAATGCATCCTGAGGCAGTGAGGAAGTGAGGGAGGTGATTCTGCCCCTTTACTCTGCTATTGTAAGACCTCAGCTGAAGCACTGCATCCAGCTCTGGTGCCCCCAACATAAAAAGGACATGGACCTGTTGGAGCAATTCCAGAATGCGTCCATGAAGAGGCTCAGAGGGCTTGGAGCACCTCTCCTATGAAGACAGGCTGAGGGAGCTGGCATTGTTCAGTGTGGAGAAGAGAAGGATACAGGGAGACTTCACAGCAACCTTCCAGTACCTAATAGGAGCCCACAAGAAAGATGGAGAAGGACTTTCGGCAAGGGCATTTAGTGTAAGGACAAACAAGGTATGATCTTAAACTGAAATAGTGTAGATTTTGATTATATATTAGGAAGATATGTTTCCTGTGAGAGTGGTGAGGCACTGTAACAGGCTGCCCAGAGAAGCTGTGGATGCCCAACCCCTGGGAGTACTCAAGACCAGGCTGGATGGGTCTCTGAGCAACCTGACCTAGAGGAAGGTGTCCCTGGCCATGGCAAGAGGGTTGGAACACGATGATCTTCAAGATCCCCTCCAACCCAAACCATTCTATGATTCTATGACTCCATAGTCCACTAATTAATCATTGAAAAACGTGGGGTTTTTTTTAAAAAAAGATCAAAACACAACGTGCCATCATGTCTATAGTGCCTTGACTCAGCTTGGAGAAAAACAATATCTAATTTAAAATTGCTTTCTTGGTTAGAAACTATTTTTCCAATCACTACTTGTCAAACAACTAGTTAAAAATGAATAAACGTGTTTCAAAGACTATCTTCAATCTAAGGTAGTGATGGTGAACAGATAGACATTAAAGACATGAAAATTATCAAGCAGAGAACATAAATGATAGAGTAGGTATTTCAGACCACTATGAATACCCCATTATTTAACAAATTAAAAACTGTAAAATCTTAAGGAAAGATAAGTGTAATCTCAAACCAGTGAAGTCTGCTCTCAGTTTTTAAAGCTGTTCACCCAGTACTCCAACTTTTATTCCACGCACAAATGAAGGTGATACACACACGTGTGTGGCTTTGAAACTGCTACCGAGATACGCCCATCCAGGAGATATGGATTCTCAGTGGCACATTACTGCAGCAGGGACTTGAACTGGAGCCCTTGTACCTCTTGCTACACATGCTCCCCAGAAAAAGCAGCACTAAAGTGGCCTCAGCAGGAGGGCTCTTTCTGCTTGCACAGCCCAGGACTCCAGCAAGGGAACGGCAGAGCTGCACAGAACATACTGCACACAGGAAAAATGCCTGCAACTAGCACTTGTCTTGGTTCAAAAATAAATCAGACTTCATAGTTTAATAGTAATATTTGAGTTAGGTTACAGAAGCAATAGCTATTTTTTTCTTCATTAGTTAAATGCTAACCATAGTTAAGAGCTACTTCTTTCTGACTAATTCCTAAAGGATTTTAGGAGAAGGCAAGTGTCAAAAGAATGTTTGTGGTCTGGGATGAGGTGAAGATTTTAAATTGTTACACATTGATCAAAATTAATTTCAGCAAGTGCTACCACATGGAACAAAAGATAACTGGTGATCTCGCTGAACTGATGATAAGTGTTTGTTTATTTTGCATCTTAAATGCCTAAAATATATAAAAATTAAAATATTATAAATATATTATCACTATAATTTCTAAGCGAAAGCTTAAAACAAAAATCCATCAAGACCATTAAATATTAAAATTGAAAATTGCTTTAATGCCTTCACTAGCACACAGTTAGAAACATAATGGTGTATTTGGGGAGTGTTTCTTCGGTGAGTGTTTGGTGAGTGTTTGACATAAATTATCTTATTTGATTTTGTTTCCTTTTTTTTTTTGTAGCCGGTAAGAGAAAAGACATGATCCATAGTAAACACCATTACATGACTGAACCGAATGTATGTAAACATGGATTTTTAACACGTGTGCAGAATCAAAGAGGATGTAATTATATTTTTATCAGCACTTCTTGTGTAATAAAAAATGGACATATTCTGAATATGGTCTCACTGAAATGCTAAGCCATTGGAGGATGAAAATGACTGCTAAATGTCACAACAAATACTCATCTTGTGTTTTTGGCAAGTGCAGCACTAGGCTTTTCAAGAAATTAACATATGTATCTCCGAGTACTATCTGCTAACATAGGACTTTATAGCCATCTTAATATAATGCAAAATCACATCTCTTCAGCTAATAAACAAAGTTAATTTCCAAGGAAAGGTGTGTGGGTTGCTTTGGTTTGATATTTTTGAGGTTTGGTTTCTGGGTTTTTTTCTGTGATATGTTTATAATGAGGTTTTCTTTGTGTATTTCCCTAAAAGTAACCCTAGGGCAGAAATGCTTAGGAGTTTAGAGAAACATAAGATCCTAAGTGGTCATAATTTCAGTTAGAGAGCTCCTACTTGACATTTAGTGAAAAAATTCTGTTCCTTAGTTCTGATCTCATGAATTCCCACTTCCTTCAGAAAGTTCAGAGTTACTGTATGCCTGCAGTGTGCTAGCTTTCTTGGGACTGTGTTTTGGTCACTTTATGAGTCGAAGGAAACGTAACAAGTCTGTACAGTCTACAAACAGAGAAATGGAGGAAGCCCTGAGTGCGTTGCACGGACGCAATTATTGTGGGACGTATTTTCCACTGATTATTTTCTTTCTATGATGAATAAACCTTTTCTCATTCACCTGGGCTCCTTCACTCACATTTCTGGGGACATTAACTCTTCATATGGTTAGTGTTTTGCTATGGTGAGAAAGATGGCACTGAGAGAGATGGTGTGTACTGTGTGGTAGGGATGTGCAGCTTCTTAGCAATGGCAAAGCAAAGAAAAAGAAAGCGCAGCAAACAGCTTTCTCCTTAGCAGCTGGGAATTAGTCAAGAAGGCATGGTCAGCTGCAAAATCCCTTCAAGGCTCTTCATCAGCCTAGACAGGCCCCCAATGAGGAGGGGAGTGCAAATGCAGGGGAGTCTTTAGGTACACTGTGAACTGGGGAAATACACAAGAAAGGGCATCAAGTCTGTTGTCTTAAGATGCATCAGGGGCTGAAAGGTGCAAATAACAACATTGCTCCTCTAGTTTTCTTCCTATAAAATAAGATGGTTTCTGATACAATGTGTTCTTTCCAATTTTGCTTTTTTTTTTAATTTAAATTCCCAGATAATATTTAGATTTCGGTCCAGCTTCTGACAGCTGGATCACATCTGCCATTCCTCCTCTCCTGCTTGTCCAGAGCAAGGATTTCTGTTGAAGATTGCAACTTACAGCTGGCATGGATGCACAGCTTTCTTTTACAGGGAATTCAGGCCCCAAGGGGGATACTGTATGCCACAGGCTCATCCAGGCATGAGCTTGGAGATGACTTTTATGTGCGTTGCTTAGATATAGCCCTGGCATCCAAGCAGGTGTTCATAGGGCTGCTGAACCATAATGCTTCTGGAATCTTGGGACAGAACCTTGGTCTCCCAAACCATTTTCAGAAGGAGAGCATTTAGAAACTTGTGGATGCAATATTCTAAGAACTCTCTCCTTTCTCATGAATTGTATGGGAAACAAAGATAAGCTGAATTCTTCTTGCTCTTTTTAGTCTGTGTTTTGGAACTGGGTGCTGTAAGGGCTTTAGCCAATTGCCCTGGGGGGTGGATGGCTGTGGACCAATCACCGTTAGACTCTTAACATCTATATAAGAAGAGAATTTTTAATAAACTTCCTCTTGCCATTTCCGCCAGGTCTCTGCCTGTTTCCTTGCTATATCCACGAGTTTGCAACAACAGAAACTTATTTAGAAACTTATTTTAAAAGAGTTTATACACACTATTAGTACAGTAGGGAGCAGAAAATGAAGATGTATAGGCTTTATGGCACCTACACATAGTTTGTGCCTATGTGAAAAGATTATACATAAAAACATTCTGAAATTATTATTTTAAATAGTTTTTGTAACTTTGAGGATGACTAATTATTACAAATTTGATACCAGTCCACACGTGATTTGTTTTCTTTCACGGAAACTTAAAATTTCCTTATTTCCTCATGATTTTCCCTGTTTTTGAAGGAAGTGTCATACTCCTGTGCAACTCAAAACTAGTTTATCCCTATCATCCCTGGGCTCACACTTCACACAGAGTTTTATTCATCTCCACTGCCACCACTCCAGTGCTCCATGCTGTCCTCTCATGACAAGTCAGTTACTTTCTTCTTTTCCTTCCATCTCATTCTCCAGCCCACATTATATGCCTCTTCTACAGATTCTTGACATCCTTCCCAACTACACTCTATATTAGAGTTTCTTGTCATTCCACTACTTATTGCCATGCCTAGAGTTCCACGACAATTTTAATGTGTGCACATTTCGCCTTAGAAAGACCTCTCTCTGCTCACACTCCCTTGTGCCAGGACAGCTTGGCAACAACCCGTCTTTAGCAGTTACCCTTATTCGCCTGGGAATCACACCATTCAGGTTGTCCATGTGCCAGCCTGTTAAAGTCTGTTTGGAGGATACCAAGAGAATCAGAAAAACAGACACTTACCTGTTCTATGCACAGCTGCAAAGATACTTGAAATTATTCTGGTCATTAGATAAGCACCCTCTGCCCCCTCTATCTTTTTTCCTTTAATTTCTGGATTTACAGTTTTTCTTTAAATTAATTGATTAGCATATTGAATACCCCTCAATATGAATGAGATATGGCATTCCAAAATTAAAACCTTTTTGGACAGGTACAGACAAACACAGAAATACCTCTGAGTTGAGCACTGCACCTCAGAGGCTCAAGTAATTAAACTTTCAACGACTGAAATATGCTCCAGCAGGAATTAGCCACACTGGATGCATTTGCTTGGCTACTGACACACTCTCTGGGTGACTGAAGGCACTCAGCCCCTGGTCTCATACTTCAAAGTACAGTTTAAATGGGCACCAGTAAGCCCTGTGATAGCTCACTCTTCAGTTGCCAGTTGTCTGTTATCTGCTATGCATGTCCTCATGGACATGAGAAATACTTCCTCCCTAGCTAAGAGAACATAACAGTCACCAAAGAGGGATGCTACATGGATTTATACTCGGATATTTCTTGGAAATTTCTCCTGCAAAGTCTGAGCTCATTCCAGTTTTGAAGTTGCTCAAAGAAATATACTCTGGGTCCTTATATGCGTGCATATGCTGTGTGTAATTCAGAGTTCCTTTACTGCAACGAGTAGAAATGGTGTGACTGTCTTTACATACTTTTATTTCAATGGCTGAGGAAAAAAATAGAGCTGTTCCTAAAGTGTTTTGAGGGGAAAAAAATCAATAAAAACATGGGAAATTGTTGAAATTAATTCTACCTCAATTTTTTTGGTTCAGAGAAAGTATTTTTGAGGGATAGCTGTGATGAAACAGGTCTGGAAAGGAAATAAAACATTAAAAACCTATGTAGATGTGTTTGGTATGTATAAGATGGCACGCAGGAACTCATAGGGTAATAAACCCTACTGCCAAGTTTGATAGTCTACAGTTTTCATGGGGAATAAGAAAGTAAGCTCCCTAACAGGCCATGTGGCTGGTCTGGGAACCCTCTGGAGTTCTGAAAGTTCAAACACATACACAAAAATGAAAAAAATGTCACAGAGTCAGGGGATGCAGTCAGGTGTGAGCTGATCCCAGTGACTGGGCAGGACCCATCAGCACAAGCATGGTGCTGAGGATCTCTTCCCCCGTGAGTCACAGCATGTAATGCATAGTCATAAGGCTCTTAGCCAGGACCTCCATTGTCTTTCTGCCAGAGTGCTCCTGCTCAAATACAGAGCCATAACTGTAAAACAGAACCTGTTGCCCTCTCCTTAGCAGAGAAACTTGGTTTCCTCTGACATTGCAGCTGTGACAAGCTCTTCAAAGAGTGCCTCATGCAGACTCTCATATTCACTGCAGGGTCATGAGGCTTTTCCCTCTGTTTTGAGAAAAAGAGGAGACAGCACTGAAGTACTGGTCATTTAGGGAGTGAGTTTTGAAATGAACTGAAGATGAGTTAGAAATCCCACTTTACACACTGTAAGCTCCAACTCCTGTATTTGAGTTAAAATCCAGTATATTGCCTGTGAAGATTTGTCCATAACACAAAGACAGAGCCCCAGGCCTGGTCTACACCAAAAAGAGGTTGTTATTTGAATTGCACTCGAAAATTCTTTGAATTGAGAGATGCTTTATATAATCAAAAGATTCCTTTTTAACAGTTACTTCTATACCAGTTTCCAAAAAGAATAAGAGGTAATATTGCGACGAAAACATCATAGCTGAGTCAGTTAGGGAAATTATATTTTTTTTCACACTCTGTCAGAGTGTGAACTTTTAAGTTTAGATTGGCACCAAAAGAGGCAAAGCCCAGTATCAAAGTATGAGAATTGTCAGCGCTGGTACCCCACCCTTGAAAGTCCCTGTATTTTTTCTCTTAATAAAGGACTGGAAACTAAAAACTCTGCTGCAGAGGTTTAGAATCAGCTTTCACTTAAACTGTGCTATCTCTTTCTTGCTGAACGTAATTTGAGAAAAACACCCTTTAAATGCTAAGGACTAGTTAGGCTTGAGGATGTGACAGACTTCAACTTGAAAAACAATTTGGCAAAGCAGGAAACCTTGCTTACTTAGGTTTAGATTAAAACTAAAATGCACCTGATGTATTGTTGTACTAATTAAACATTGTATTAGTTTTAATGCAAATTGTAAGCTTACTAATTTGCTACTTATTGATAACATTCAGCTTGAAATACGTGCTCAAAAATGTCTGGCAAAGAAAAATTCAGTATTATTGCTTGCCATTTGCAAATGAACACTTAGTCTTTAAGAATATCATTGAATTTCAATATGTATGAGATATTCTGCTGTTTTTATTGGAAAAGATTACAAAGAATGTCTTACAATGGAAAGCAAAATGTTTGATCTTTCATATGAAAGCGCACTTACTGCTACAACTGTGGTCTTATAAAACATGACTGAAAACAGACCTGGTTTAATATAATCACGTTTATTAATACTTATTACTTATGTAGCATTTTGTATGCAAGGATTTGGCATATTTTATAAATATCAGTTAAACTTCACAACCAGGCTGCAATGCATGCAATACTGTGTCACTAAGCCCATTCTCTACAGGGATAAACTGCGATCCCCAGCCTACATCTATTCTGTGGGCTCAATTACTGAGACATGATTGTCCATACAATTAAACTGCTAACACAGTTCTTGGAATCGTTTTTGGGCTCAGCTAACCATCTCTCTTCCATTTAATGCCAGGGTAAGACAGCATTTCAAATAGGTCATTTGGACATAGTCACCTTTTTCTGGGGACACAAGGGCTTGGCTGTATGGATTTAAACTGTAAGTTCTGCTGTCTGAGAACAGACTGTGACCAAGCCCATCTACTAGCATAGGTGTAACCATAAGGTTTCTAAGCCCACAGCACCGTGCTGTTCATGGATTCCTGATCTAATCTGGCTTCTGCAAACAGCACAACTGTAGTCCTGATGGAGCAAGGAGCGTAGGATCTTACTCCCACTTGCTCAGAGTTGTGTTGTCACATCACTACATTGGGATTTACATGGTAAGGCAGGTAGAAAGCATCAATTTTTGCAAAAAGAACAGGATGGGATAGAAAGGTTTAGAAATATATAAATCATGAGTGAATCATTCACTAATTAGAAGAGTTACTTTGGCTGTCCATGCACAGAGGTGGGAAACCAGACATGTGCTGGGGAGCTATAGAGCCCAGAGCTCAGTAGCTTTGAATCAGTGTCGCCAGAGTGGTGGGTTACCCAGCACACTGCGTTGGTCACCATCTTAAGAAACACTTCTTTTTATCATTCCAATGGGAAATTATCACAGAAAATGGAAGACAGAAGATAGGAACTGCAACAGGAAACTGTTTAATAACAGCTTATTAAGAATGCCGCCTTCGTGTGAAAAGGTGAAAATATGCAAGGAATGCCTGACGTTGACTCCTGTTGGGAAGACTGAAGGAGGTTTACTGCAACACCATTTTGGTTCTTTTATGTAAAAGTTTCTCTTTTCACTCCACGTCTTTTTCCTCCCCTGGACCCAACAGAAATACAGCAACAATAAAACAAAATCCTGACATTTTAGAGATGTTGTCTGGTAGTTGGGTCTTCTTCTCAGCAACCACATGTCTTTCTTGTTTTCAGCTGGGGCAGAGATACTTTTCTTCCCAGTAGGTGGTACAGTGCCATGGTTTTGAGATTTAGTATGAGAATAATGTTGATGACACACAAATGCTTTAGCTGCAAACAAGGTCTTTTGAGTTTCCCATGCTCTGCGAATGGGCAGGGACAGAAGAAGCCAGAAGGGAACACAGGAAAACTGATCTGAACTGGCCAAAGGGATATTCCCTACCATAAAGCATCACACCTGTACATAAACTGTGGGGAATTGACTAGGAGGCTCCAACTGATGCTCAGGAATGGATCAAGCATCCATCGGTGGGTGGTGAGTGTGCATCACTTATCTCTCTTGGGTTTTATTTCTCCTTCTCTTTTTGTTGATTCTCTTTTCATTACAATTGTGTTATTATTGTTGTTATTATTTTTAATTCAATTATTAAACTGTTGTGATCTAAGCCTATGGGTTTTACCTTTTTGTCCAATTCTCCTTCCCATCCTGCTTGGACTAGAGGGTACTGAGGGGTACGTGAACAAGAGGCTGTATGGGACATAATTGCTTTTCTGGGAGTAAAGCATGACAGGTGACAGACCATGGTTCATCAGGGTCCAATCTAATTGTCTGAGTAACTGCACTTAGTGCAAGTCACGCTGCAACACTCATGTAGCTTCTTCACTGTTGGAGCTCAACGTAGTCTCTGTGAAGCACCAAGAGAAGATAGAACTATAATCCTGGCTCTATGTATGATTCATTGTGTTATGTAAACTTACCTAAACTCACTCATTTAATGATTTTACTGAGTCTATTAATTTATGAGCTAATTATTTTGTGGATTATTACATGGGTAAACTGTTCAACTACAGCTTATGGCTTTCTGAATTACATAAACTAGAGCAACTTTTTAGAAGACGCTGAAAACTGTCCTCTCAGAATGCATGACTGAGACATTGATTTGCAATGAAATCCCTGCATCTAGCAGAATATGAGAATTTTGGAGCCAGATTCTGGTTCCTTAACTGTGAGCCTTATGCCTATGCCCTCATGGGTTTTTGTGAGGTTGTGTTATTCATAGGTATGTGCAGAATTAGGCTTTAGTTGCAAAAATGTTCTCAAATTAATATTTGGGTTTGGAGTGTCCTGGATTTTAACTTTAAATAGGCTTCAAGCCAGCTAATGGAGATGTTAGAACACCTGTGAGTAGCCAAACAGTCACCTAAATAATTTTAAAGACCTCATAACCTGACCATGACCCATAAAATAAAGTCTAGTTTGGAAGCTAGGGGCTTAGTTAATTTCCAACCTCTTTTTAATTTTTTCAGTTTCTCCCCCATTCCTCATTAGGCTATTACTGGCTGATGAAATTCTGTTTGTTTTGATAAATTTGTTGTACAGATACCTGGTTTGTCCATGTAAAAACAAATTAATAGTAGATGTAGAGAGCTGAACATGCTATTGCTTATTGTGTGGCAGTATCACCTTAGAGGGAGAGAATGAGAACTGACTTCCAAAATCTCATATTTTCTGTGTACTTCCACTGAGCTAATCAGGATACACACAGCTGCAAAGCTTCAGATACATGCTCTGTATCTGGCAGATGTTGCAGCATCACGAGAAAGGATAGTATGATCTTCATGGAGAAGTGACAAAATTACAGAACTTGTGACCACTGCTCAAGTCCTCCTTTCCCTCCATCTCCACCCCTGATCCATCTACTTTCTCTTCAGCTGACTTATTCTTTTGTGAAAATACAGCTTCCACTCAGAAAATCTTGATGGCATGAACAACTTTAGTTTGCAATTAAAGATCCACACAGATAGACGAGAATAGCTGAATTAATACACTTTGGGCATCTACTGGCTACATCCCCTCTGAAGTCAGGGCCATTGCTGTGTGAGTCCAGCCAGTGAAGCTGTCTCTCCATGTTCAGAATGGAGTCTGAGGCACAGAACCACTGATGGCTCTGGTTTTTATTGACTGAAGCCAGCAAATAAACCAACTGATTTCAGTGCAGCACCTTCATGACTTGATGCTAGAAAAGAAAAGGAGTTCAGAGCTCCTTCCACTCAATCCTTTGAAACCAGGACAGAATAAAACACACTAAAAATTTACTTCCTTGGAAGTTAATGAGCTAGAAAGAGGCCAGTTGAGAGGCAGGTTTTGAATTATGGGGTCCAAGTGGGAAATTTTACTTTTGATACTCAGCTTCTCAGTGGGCCTAAGCTATCTAGAAAATATGGAAGTCTGGTGTTTATGAGCCAAAACACTGGTCAAGTCTGTGAACAGTCAAGTTCTTTATAAATATCTATTACTGTAAAAACACAATGTTATCACTTCATACTGTGATAATCACAAAGCACTACTGACAAAGTGTCACTGGACTGGCTCTTTCTTGACTTATTCATACACAAATATGAAGTTGGAGACAACACCTCAGCAGGAGTATTCATGTTTCCCCTACCACTATATCTAGCTGCTCTGTGAAGAATTTAAGGTAAAGTCAGAAAATATAAGTGAAAGGAGTGATGATTGTTCCAGCTCTGGAGTGAAACATTTTTTAAGAAAAAAGAACTCTTCAAAGACAAGTGAGCAATCACATTGAAGAAGTTTGCATATAACGATGAATGGATTTTAGCTTTTGTCACTAATCCACCCATGCTCTTCTAATGAATCACTACAAATCAAAGAAGCAGGTGAACAGCTAAAAGTGAGATTGACAAAAAGAATGCAAAGTCAGTATTAGGACAGAGGACAGTCTTTCCAAGACCAATATTTAAACATGAAGTGTTAATAATGTTATATTCTTAACCAAAGGGTAATCTGCAATTTTATTTTCTTTTAAATTCACTAAGGTGAGATTCTTTCTGGACTATTAACTTTTTTTAGTATTTAGATCACAACTCCTAAAGACTTAGCTATATTTTGACAGGTACTGACAAAGAGTGCCATGGAATTGTGACTCAATTGTCACCTTCGTCGTTTTCAAGCTGAAAAACTCAGGATGAATGCTAGGTACTAATTAGAACTGTTATATTAGGAAAGCAAATACAATGGTGTCTAACATTAAACAAAGCACAGTTCTCATCACAAATGGTTTCTTTTGTGTGTGGGTTAGTCTAAAAACCCATTTTGCATGCTAATAAGACACAAACAATAATTGCTAAAGTAACTAGTTTCATGCAATTACAAAAACCACATAAAAAGCTCTATTATTTGTTGTCTTATGATTTCTTAATGCTAATTTTGCACTTGATAATTTGGGTATTTCATTTGTACCTCAATGTGCAATTTGGGGTTTGTGTGTATGAAGGTGAAGGCTTCTAGTGGTGAATAAAGGGTAAAAGGAAATAAGTCTAAGTGTGAAAAGTAAAAGAAGCAGTCACTCTCAGGGAAAAGATTGGACAACCAGAAAAGAGAGGGAGAAAAAAAGTGGTGGAGAAAAGGGGCCAACTTCCTCTATGAGAAAGAGGTAAATCAGAGCTGAGAATAGGGAGGCTGCAGGAGCTGGGAGGTGAACAGGCCAGCTAATGAATATCACTAAGCTGACACATCCTGTGGCTTGGAATGCATGACAAACTGGGGAGTCACACAAAGATCTGAAGGAGCACGGAAAATTAGAGAGTAAAAGTCAGATGGTTAAGTAGTTAAAAATAAAAAGTTTGGGGCCCTGCTCTTCCCTTGAAGGATCTCTCATTACAGCCCATACAAACCATTTATAATCCCGTGAAAGAAAGATTGGACCCCTTCTATTTTAGTGTAGACACAGACTGCTCTGGCTGAAATTTCGCCTGCATTTCTGTGATTTGTCCTTTCATCTTAGAGTCACTTGTCTGCAAAATTAAGTGGAGAAAAACATACCATATGGCTTTTTTTTTTTTTTCCTCTGATTCACCCCAGCCTTTAGTTTGTTATTTTTCTAATTGAATAAAATATCATAAGGTTGAATTCTGATTTTGCATTAGCTTAGAGAAAATGTGCATTGCTTTGAATTTTTATGCTTTTCTTAACCTAAAGGAAACCTACTATTGGAAGTAGAAATACTATTTTATGGTCAGGATTGAATAAATTTTGATTGAATGAATTTTTGCTCTAAGGTACATTCCATACATTGTTATCTGGGGATACTAAATTTCATGTTCTTGTTTTTCTTAAGAAAATACTATTTTTGTCAGATACTCTGAAATTGTATCTACAACAAGGTCTGATATACAGAGCACAAAACTTGAGTGATAGTCAGAATTCATTTTCCTTTTGTGACATTCCCTCTCCTTCCATTTACCATGATGCTAAGTATTTCTGCAGAGATCTCTCTTTCTTCTTTTTTCTTGTGTGTTATGCTACCAGTGTTGGTACAGGAAATAAATTTGAAATCAATACATGTTGGTATTGTTAGATATTGTAATGTGTTGTGGGGTTTTTTTAAATGACATTAATCTCACTATAACTAGCTGAGCCCAGCATTTTCACCCTTTCATCCTGTATACTCTTTCTTTTTCCATTGCCAGCTTTCTGAATGTGTTTTCCATAATAATATATCCCTCTACTGTTGTTGATCTCTTCAACATATTCCTCCCCAACACATATATATTTTGCCCCCTTCAGATTTTGTTTATGGTTTTTACTTGGAAAAATCATGAAGTCTCCAGGAAAATGCTTTTTACATTTTCTTGCCAGTCTGCAGCATTTCAGAAATATTACCAATTGTTACGTGAATAATTGATTCACAGCTGTCACAGCATGGAGGTGACATTGTACCTTCTTACTCTTCTTCCCCACCCCCTAGTGCTCATTTAACCTTTTCTTCTTTTCTTATTCTTTGTTGACAAAAGAACTATTTAGATTTGGTCAGCACTGGGCTCTACTTGTGCAAAGTGACTGGCAAATAAAGACAGAAGAAACCCTACTAGGAAACTTTATTTTAGGTAGTGTAGATACTGTTGATTAATTTATTATAAGAACTGTAATAATTGTTGGAAAGAAAAATTGTTGAAAGGAAATATATAATCAACATTGTATTTAAAAGGCACAGTACACTTGCCATAGAAAGACTCTTTAATTCTCTGGACAATTAAGTGTGTTTATATGAAAACACATCTGAGGGAAAAGCAAAAAGTTTATGTAATAACTATGCATGAAAAAAGCACATTTTCATCTTGTTTGAAAAACACATTTAATATAATACTCAAAGTCTAATTGGTCCACTAACACTGAAGCATTAAATGCTAATTATGATTTGCCTTTGCTCTGCTGTTTTATGATGACATTGAAATATGTTTTTTCCTCTTCTCCTTTTTGTTTTTTTACTAGCTTGTTCTAGGCACACATGCATCTAGATAATAGTTTTATTCAGCCAAAATAGAAGGGAATTGAGTATAATACTTCATGTTTCTGTGGATAGCATATGTAGATAAGAATTAGACTACTTGATGGCAAGTCTAGGAAAAATGCTGCTTGAATGAGGATAATATTTTGGAAGACTCAAGGACATTGGGTATAATGTCTTGCTAAATTGGACATTTATATGCAATCATGATCAATCTTAATAAATGTAGGAGATACAAGGAGCCTCAGATTTTTTAAAAGGAAACTCTAAGACAAATGAAAACAGATTTAATGCATTTTTTTCTATTAGCTTGTTGAATAGGACCTTACAAATAAAAAGAGTTAATGCTAAAGCATGGTCAGGAAGTTATTTGTGTGAATAATCTAGAAAGGGTGGATCTTAAGAAACAGTCAGAGTGAGAAATAGAAGGTGATATTAGTGATAAATTACATAAGAAAAAATAAAGTGTTAAATAAAAGTTAACACAGATATTTCTGGGGTACAACAGTTAGAATGAGAGAGCAAATCACTTTGTAGCTCCATGCCTCAGTTTTCCCAGTCAGATAGGCTGGAGGAAATCCAGAGATGCATATTATGACATAAGGTGCCAGGTTCTCCAGCCTTACACTGGCATTTGGAGGTGCAGGAGAGGTTGCAGTCAGCGTGCCTGGCAGGCAGACAGCGCTGCACAGAGTCTGTGCCGGCTGCACCTGGAAGGTGCAAAGGAGGTCTGATCTGAGGCCATCACACTCATCAACACTACCAAGTGTTGAGAATACCTGGTTAAGATTAGCTGCTCTCCACCAGCTCCCACTGACCCATGCAGGTGAGAGCAGGAGCGATGTACCTCCCCTTGGCAGCTCTGGCGAGTGAGTGCGATGGGATCACTCATCTCAGACAGTCTCAGCAAAAAGTCTCCAGCTATGCCAGCCACTAGCGTGAGAGCAGGTGAAGAGAGACCTAAGAGGCCAAAGGCTACTCTTCCAGCTTCCATATTGGGCAAGGCCACAGATTTCCTGGCTTTTAAGTTTGTCAAAGGATTTGAAACCTTTGTTTGTGAGTTGTTAGAATTGCAGGGTAACCAGGGAACTTCTAAATGCCTGATGGATGCCAATTCTAGGTGCAGATATAATCCCCAAGTAAAGGAAAATTGATTTGGAAGAAATTCTGACCTTCATTCCCAGAAAGACAGCACAAGCACCTGGGTGGGTGTCACCAGGCGGTGTACAACCTGATACTCAGCTGATCAGTCATTACAATAAAGCCCCAAGCAATAGTTTTGTTGCTTTAAATCTGAACAATCTCAGTAAAAACAGTACGTAGTGGGGACTGGAATTCAGGGGACACAGTTTGGTTGTCTATGTTGAAGGTGTAGTTAGCATTACTCTATGAATTGCTAACAATCCTGTTAAATAGTTTAAAATTACACACACGTCTAAAAGATGTGTTAGGGATGTATCCCCACACACATGGATCATTTCAGACCTATTGATGATACTTGCACACCTCTTCACTCCATTGTCACATATCATTTCCATTATCTACCACATACATCTTCTCTTGACTTTCCCTTTTGCGGAAGCAGAATCAAGTTTCCAAGGCTGCAGACAATTGAAGTTCATCAAGCTGTCTTATATTTCAATTTTTTCCTCTTTTTTAAAATTTGTTCTTTCCAAGCTAATCATCTTAAGACTGGAAAGACAAGAAGAGTCTTCAAAACGTGAGTGGTTTCCTCAGCATGCTTTGGCCAGGAGATGCTATAAAACCACTGCACAATTTCTTTTCCTTTCCTCTTCAATAAATGAGCATATCACTTCATTCTGTGTCCAGCCATCACCAACCTAAGGGTCTTCCACCATAATTTTAACTTCCCAGCTGGCCTTCCAACCAGCATCTCAATACATCGTATGTCCAGGATGACTCACACTACTGTTTTATTTATGATGCAATCAAAGACTGTAGGAGAGTGAGCAGTGACTGCTTTCCCAATGCAGAAAATACCCCTCTTTCTTTCAGCCCTATATTATAAGCATTTGAAAGTCTCCATTTTTTCCTCTTCTTATTTCTGGTCCTCTCAGAAAAAGCAGCAGAGGCTAGGTAGAATGTGCAGAATGCAAGACCCTAATTCATCTACACTTAGTGCATGTTTTGCAAGGTCTGTTAGCAGAAAATGTACTTACAGCCCTTAAACAAAATGGTTCTCTTCGAATCTTCCTTATTTGGTAGCTCTGGTAACAAAGACCACTTCTTACAGCAGAGGAGATATGCATCCACCTGCAGCCTTCACTAAGGTAAAAATTGAGAAAAATTACTTATTTTTTCATCGGTATCACTGACCCACAGTGATATCAGAAACTTTATCTTTCACAGGGGAAGGATGGCTTCAGCAGCTATGAAATCTCTGACAAAAAGCTATCAAGAAGCACCCAAAACAGGATGCAGATCTTGCCAGTAAACTTAACAAATATTTGCATATGGGAGATTCCAGGAAGTAAGAAATGCTTTTCAATCATTCATGAAATGTAGGTCCCAGGTCTAAGATGCTTACATTTTGAGAACAGAAATGCACTAAGAGGAAGAGAAAAGAAACAATAGCCTGCAATTTACACATAGTTCAGGAAGAGCAGCTTAGTGAAAAAAGAGGGAAGTAAATAGAGATAAGAGAATGCTTGTTCATTTTTTGGAATTATTTTCAAATGCTGTCTCAAAATTTTGTAGTCTGAAGCACTAGAAACAATCACAAGACATTGAATTTAGCATCAAAATTGCCTACCTGGTACCAGAAATGCATTTCCCAACCTGCAGTGCATTAGCTGACTTCATACTGTAATTGTAATGAATCTCTTATTGGACCCTTGCTTCCCTGGACAATGCCATATTGTAAGGACTAAATACATCATCAGTGAGCCTCATTCTCGTGTATTACACTAATATATCATTGGAATGACAACTGCTTCTGATGATATATTAATGCAATACATCAGTAGTGTGGGGCTCCTATGGGGTATTACTCAGGAACAGGGGCCATCTAAAGAAAACAGACCCAGAGTCAAATTCAGTTTAATTACTGAAAGAAAGGGCTATCAGGAGCAAGGTTACATGTAATGCTAACATTCTTACATCATCCATGAGATTAATTTGCAATCTCATTACATATTAAACTCGCAATTTTAGATAGCAATTGTAGGGTTTGGATTTGTCTGCTGATGTAATTCACAAACCATAGCCTCCCCAATATTTTATAGTGATGCATGAATAATGCAGTTATTTTTATTCTGTCCATCTTGCATTCCATGATAGTTAAACAATACATCAAATGTGTAGCTATAAAACCAGATTTAAAAAAACTACATTCTACTTGAAACTATTTGTAGTCACTGGGCACCATATAAATATTTGCACATACACAGTGCATTCAAAAGAAAGAGACTGATATTTGCTTTTGCAGTCAATTATGCAGCACATTTTCATGTATCATTTGTCTTAAAGCTCTCATAAAGTATGTAAAATTCTGCTGGGTTGGGGGATTTTTTGTGGTTTTGATTTGGTTTGTTTTTTTCATTGCGGTGCTTTTCGGTTTTTTAGTTTGGTTTGTTGGTTTTGGGGGGGTTTTTTTGGTAAGGTTTCGCTCTTCCTTTTTGTAGGAGACTTTTTTCAGAATTTTTCAGGGACAAAAATTGTGCATTCTACTGTTTCTTAAGAGCTATGAGTTGGATTCTGAAATGCTTTTAGCAAAAAGACTTCCATAACAATATTGCAGTGTCCACTGACATGAAATATAACCAGTGTCATTTTCCCTTGGCCCCATTTCTCCCTAATTTTACTGCTACTGTATTATAAGTTATCCAGAGAATCCATCTATATATTATGAATTCAACAGGCATCAGAGGTGATATCACTTAAACTAGAGCTTCTGGTTGTCTTTTATTTCATGTTTATTAAGATTATAACCAAATCCTGAAAAAATTTCATAGAACAGCCAAAAGCATCAAGCCAAAAGACATAATGTATATTTGATTTTATAAACATCTTGCTGCATTTAAACCAGACACTATACTTATTCTTGAATAGACTGTTTTGTTTAATAAGCATTTATCTATTGTTAATGTCTTTGGAGAATTCATCTTGGGGTTTGTACTGAAGATAAATGCAAGCATGTGAGGGTTTATGAAAAATGTCTCAGCAAGTGACAGGAAGCCTGATATGAGTTACCACAGTCCGCTTCACATGTGGGGCAATCAACTACTTGTCTTGCATTTATTGTATTTTCTTGCTAGGCATTTTCTCTTTCTTTTTCTGAGATCCTTTGATACTATATACTTTAAAATACCAAACATTGACAGTAAATCTGAAAAGAATGCATGATGTAGAAAGAGAGACAAAACTACAGATGTAAAATGTAACTACAATAAAATAAAGAAGAAACCGAAAGGATTTCTTTTTTTTTATTTTAATGATGTATGTATGAGGGAAGGGAATCAGAATTTAAAAGGAATTAACTGAACATCAACTGCATGTCCCAGTGATACATGTCATTTTAGCTCACTAGGGTGATGTACGTTTTATTTAGAGAACTGCTCAAAGCTGCAGTTAGAAATTCTCCCAAGAATAAATGGAATTCTCTGAAAACAAAGTGTCATTGTCTTGTGAGGAAAGTAAATTCTGTGCATATCTGTCTATATGTAATCTTACCTATTCTTTGTGTGCTTTATACATGGAATGATAATAAATAATGTATTGCGGGTGTGGAGAGAGCTTATGGAAGTCTAGTAAATTAGTGAAAAGCCCCATGTGACCTTTCAGCTAAGTTCCCAAGATAGGTTTCTTTCCGTTATTTTCTAATTAGTAGCAACTTCTCCCTTCCTCTGTTGCATATTTCCTTAGCCCACAGTCTGAACTGAAGGCATATCTGTTACAAACTCTATTGTAGAATCTTCAGGATGTCAGTAGTAGCTGGAATTAAATTAGATTTAAACCCTTGCAAATTAATGAGTAACCTTGAGGTGTTTGAATGTATCTGGTATGTCAATAACGTAATGTGCAACAGAAAAAGGATGAACTTTGCTCATACACCATGTGGAGTCTTTCCCCTGTGAGTTTTATACAGTGAATTATTTACTAGTTATTGAATTAATCAGACAATTTTTACTTTTTGGCACTTTTAAAATCTGATATTTAAAATCTACTTATGTGCTTAATTGAATGGACATCACACACAAACCTGCTCCTCAGTGAGCCAGCCCTGCCTGTTTAATGCAAGAATTCAAAAGTAAAATAAAAGAGCATTTCACCCTCAGCATCAGCAAGACAGCCTGGTGAGAAAGTGTGCTGTGCTGCAGACACCTCGTGAAACTAAAGAGTGTCAGAGGGAGAGGAGAGATGGACTGGAGTGCATCACTCTGGCTGTACTCAGGAGCTGGATGAATTTGAAACATGACCAAGTCTGAATGGAATAGTGGTCAGAAAGCCAGGAACAATTACTTCAGATTACAAAATGCTTGAACGATTTACTTCGTAAGACAACTGCACAGTCTCCTTGTGCTAAAGGACCATCAATACTATCTTTGGACAAAATTTGATGAGAGGAGGTGGAGAGGTAGTGGTGGCATGAGGGCGGGGGGAGGAGGGAGGATGTGTAGGATGAAAGCAGCGAAGTATTTAAATAGAAATGTATTCCAGTAACCAAAATCCCTGCCCAACATCATCTTTGTTTCAGAAAGTCTGATTAGTTAACATATTCCATCACCTTGGGAAGAAAGCTGAGGTAAGCGGCTTAATTTATAAATGGATGGAACAAACTTATTTAAAAATTCTCACTACGTTATCATGAATCATGTAGGCCTATTAAACTAATTGCTAAGTAAATTTAAGCAGTATTATAGTAGATTTCACTGAATTTATCATCAATCTAAAGAGATCTTTGGTGGTCTCATGCTGCCCCCCACAGATATGTCTCAGAACATTCATTATGCCATAATTACAAAGTCTCTTTGAAGAGGCTAAAAATCCCAAGACTCCTCTCATCAATTATTTTCACCTGTTAATTCATTTTGTGTGAGGTAATAACCTCAGCATAATAACAAATGTGCAAGTACTCCGATTTTGCAATTAAAAGCAGCAGGGCTCCTATTTTGATCATACAGACTGTGACATCCATCATAGAAAACAATTTGGGCCTAGCGGGATGACAGATGCCACACTGATGGCTCTACTAACTAACTGCCTGTCCTGGAAAAAAATGGTCCCGTTTCAGGCTGCAGCTGCAAGCTATCTGATAGCTCCTGGCCAGGCAGCAGGGAAAGCCTGCAGTGACTAAATTACTGAAAGGTAATTTTACTTCGCAAAATGAGGATTTTGGAGCCATATATGTATGCATTCCAGTGGCTGGTGTAATTTGGAAACAAATAGTCCTTTTCATTTGAAAATGACTGGAATTGCTGCCAGTGTTCAGAGAGTATTGTTTCTCAGCCTTTTACATGAGAATGCAGTGTAATACTCATTATTTCTCCCCTTTCACATCTTATTAGACACAGAAGGCAAGGTGGTTATCTCTGCTTTCTTTAGCTAAATCCGCAGAAGTAGGATTTCTTCCAACCTCTGGACAGGTGCCTAAATAATAGAAGAGTGCTCATTTTAGCCTTTCAGTTTGCATCAAGGCTGAGTGAGCCCTGTCTGGGGAATGATCCTGCTATCACCGACGAGCGTTAAAGTGATATGCCCTCATCTGAAACTCCACTAAAAACAATGAGGCAAACTGCAAGCGCAGGCAGCTCATTAGCCTCGAAACTGATTCACCAAGGAAATAATTTGATGTTGAATTAATGACAGAAAAGCTGTTGTCCTGACTGGAGCAGGGGTGGGGGTCTAGAGGAAGCAGGGGGTACATAGACTCAGAAAAAAGCCCTAGAAAACGCAGCCAATTTATTTTCTTCACTAAAGTGCATAATGTGATACCTCAGTATTGGACCAATTAGCTTAAAACATTTAATGCTGAAATACTGCATACTCTGAGTAAGCAAGACGACCAATTGAGCCTATAACTTTTTAACGGGAAACACACAATGTTGCTGTCAACTAATATGAAATATGTCAATATGGACTAGGATTTTTTTATTTGTTCTTGTTTGTCTTTTTTTTTTTTGGTTTGGTTTTATCCAGTAAGTCTAAAATCTGGTGACTGGGCAGAAGAGGCTGGATTAAGTTCAGTCTGCTAAAAGCAGCAGATGCAAATTATGAAGGAAAACTGCACTGCTGAAAGAAAGGTGGTAGGTACTGTAAGGACTATGTTTTCAGATTTCAGCACACTAATGCAGAGCAACAAAAGATCAGCAGAAGGCCAAAGGTTAAGTATAGCATGAACTTTCTCAGTGGCTGTGCACCTTAAGATGAAAAGATAGCCCTGTTTATGACATCTGCAGACTACAATGCTTACCTTTTTATACTATCCTCCCACATTCTCTGCAGACAAAGAGCTGTGCTCAGCTTCTTGGGAAAAATCTACTGTTTCTTACTCCATCATATTACACTCATAAACCCTGTCAGCAATAAAGGATGTATGGGTAGACAGAGGCAGGGATATGCAGCTGGTAAACTCCGTAAACATACCAGAAAAGATACCAGCATTTCATTCTTTCAATTGGTTCTCTATTCAAGAATCTGCATCTCATGGAGGTGAGGCTAATTCCCAGGGCCGGGGGCTGCTCTAGCTCATGCCGGCAGCATGGCTGAGGTGTTTGTCCAGCATTTCCAGACACAGAAAGCAACCTTTCCTAAACAGTCACAGGATTTACAAAGCAGAATGTGTGCGGTTTTTTTTATAAGATTATACTGTGATAAAAGCAAACAAAAGAGATTAATCTAAACAAGCAAATTAGTATTACCCATCTTAGATGTTTTTTAATGCAAAGCCAATAGTTCTTGCCCTTTATGCACATGCTCCCACAGTAACTAATGTACAGTAGCCATCAACAAATTACGACTTGTGACACTTTTGCTGCTGCAATATTAAGCCCAAAGTCCTATGGAGAAAATATATGGTTTTTATTACCAAATTGTTCTTGTTTACAATTCTAATATCCTCTTCATTATCTACTTTTCCAGACATTTTAGGCAGTTCTGAAGACCTGGGGCAGCACTAGTCCTGTCATAAAGAGAAATTAATGTTGTTAAAGATGGCCTAGCTGCCCTCTGGGACAGCTGAAGATGTGAAAATATAAGGTTCTGTTTTAAAGATGAAAATGATTAAAGGCACAGGCACCTTGCTCTTAGTGCAGCCACTAAAACTTTTAATAAAATACTTCAGCAGAAAAAAAGCTGCCTTACTTCTTCCACTGTAAGTCTTAAGAAAAAAATGAGAGAGAGGGGAAGGAAGAGGGGGAGAGAGAGAGAGAACTTTGTTCTATAAGAAGAGGCTTGCTTTAAGGACTAATAAGCGTAAAAAGGACCTCATCATTATAAAGAACCTATTCGTCTCAGCAACAGCTCACTTAATAAAGACTGGATGATAGAAAAACCAGTAGAGCTGTCTCCAAATAGCCAGTAAGCTAATTAGGTGCATTGTAACAGGTAGCCCTTACAAAAACTGACAGGCTTAAGCCAGCATGCCGCAAATACTTAAGAACATCGTAGCAGATGTACAGTGGTTATTGTATCCTCTTCAAGGCTGTTGCTGCTGCCACAATTTTATAAGCTTACGCACCTCAAGCCCTCAAAGAAGCTCAAAACGGGTTTCAGTGGAAAAAAAGAAAAGGGAAAAAAAAAAGGCAGAGAGAGAGACAAGAATCACAAACCTGTTGAAGATATTATATGAGCTTTTAGGGGTCCCAGACCAAAGGGACCTTTCAGAAGGAATGGTTCAGCTGCCAGGAAGAAAATGGCAGGCAATACAAAAGACGAGAGCATAACCTTTGTCCTAGCAGGGATGGAAGAATATCTGTCAGAACTTCACCTTCATAATCTTGCCCACCTCAGTCATTTTTTACTGGTTAAATGAAGGTTACAGGATTTACTCTGAAGACAAAATGTCCCTTTCTCCTTGAAAATATTGTTGAAATTAAAAAGCAAGTTTACATTCTCATTTCCCAAAAGTTCATATTCACTGCTCTCCCTTTGGTTTTGTTTGTTTTCTCTACTTTGGAAAGAAGTCAGACATTACAATTGTGTGTCTCATATGCTTTTGATTTTCTAGCAATCATATGATGTAATTGATGGTATACAGAAGCCGTTTGAGGACTTCTGGGTCCCTTAATGATAGCAGTAGTGCTGCAAAGGAAACCGCTGCTGGTCTTGACACTCTGGGAAGTCTAACTTCCCATCACTGGAGCTGGGATCAACTTGCTTTGGGTAAAAGCCCATGGCAACAAGAGGTCTGGAAGCAAACAAAGCTTTGCTTTCAAGCAGCAGTGGCTCTTCAGAAAGCAGTGGCTCTGCTGAAAGCCATGAGCAAACCAGAGACTTCAGTATTAGAGTGCAGAATTATGCGAATACTCCCCCCCACCTCGGCTGCATTCCTGTGGAACAAGTGATTCAAAAAATCTCTGTCAGGATACCTTCTTTCTGATCCGCAAAGCTAACATTATCATGACACCAAATGTAAATTAATATCTGCCAGCATGTATGTGAAAAAGGTATTTTTCAATACATACTGTTATCAGTAGATGCTTTAAAATCCTTCCCATCCCCTGGGGTGAATACACTGAATAACGCTGTATTTCTGCAAGAGAAATCTAGTACTATATTCAAGACTGGAGAAAAATACTATGAGCTTTGCAAATCCATAGACAGCTACAGAGGTAACTTTCCATTAGGAAAAATATCAGTGTCAAAATGTGGGCTACTGGCTCTAGAACTCCAAACAAGAGTTATTACTTCTGCAGAAGTAAACTGCTACACCATATAATTTAAATATATTCTTGCTGTGATACAGACTATGAAAGTATTAAGGTTTAATAAACAGGGTTAATTTGTAATTATTGATGCTCTTTCAGGGGTGAGTATATAGTATGATGACCTTAAGTAAAAGAGCATCTCTATCAGGATCAGTACATGCTATTTTGCACATACATTTGCTCACATGTAAGCTATTATTGGAATGCAAAATTCAAAACTGATAAGTTAGAAGGGGCCAGATTAGGGTCCCTTGTGCAAAATTAATTCACTCATTGAGGCATATGTATGGCAATGTGGGGTTTAATTACACAGTCAAATTTTTTAACTTTTGCAGGAAGTCTGCCTCATTTATTTTTTCACAGCTTATCTTAATAATTTTAACAAAATTACACTTTTCAAATTCTTCTGTAAGGCCAGGTGTATTAATTTCCTTGTGTATTTTCTGAGGGTATACACTCTCAAGATATCAGAAGAACTGCTTTCTTTCCATTTGTGTGAGTAAATTCCACTATTCTCTTTTACAGACTAAGAGTTAAGGATGAAAAAAATTAACATTAGAAATGTCTACTAATTTTGAGTCCCTAGGTGAAGAAAACTGAACACTCAAGTTTTGAAAGAATTTTAGGGATTCTAGATAACGAAATATGTTTTGCATGGCTCCTGTAACTTCAGTTGTAACTTTAAATACCCAGCACATGTGCAAATCAGTGTCTTAAGAATATACACATAGGACATATAAAGGACGTATAATATTGTTAGGAGTATAGCTCAGGCAGTTTCCCTAGCAACATATAGGAATGCTGTGGCAGAGACAGATACAAGGCCCAGTTCCCCATGTCAGCACTCAACTGTTTAAGATGTAAGGATCTCCCTTGTCTTTTTCCAATCCCTTCCCTCATTCACTTCATGATCCCCAGTACGCCCAGTACATGACCTTTCTACACAAATTTTATTGCTCTCAAGAGTATCTTATAGCTCCTATACCAGAAGTCTGTTGGAAAAAAAAAATAATGTGCTGTTAGCAAAGACTGAATCTTTGTATATATACACAAAAGAAATCAACATTACTATTAAAAGTGTTTCATGTTCTGTTTCCGAAGTAATAAAAAAACCCTGTATCAAACAAAAACAAGAAGTTGCAAACAAAGAAGTATTAACATGCTGGTCCTGTTAAATAGAAGAACATTCTGTCATGTAATGGTCACTGAGACAATTCCCTCCATCCACATTATTGTGTTTAAGGATGTGATTTAGTCAGTTCACAAATGGCATCAGCTATTTACCTTCATCTGCTAAGAGTAAACAGACAAGGAGAGTTGTTCCTGAAATGGAGACAACAAAGATTCCAACCTGAGATAGCAAGTCCTCCTTCTGTGACAAACAGTCAGAGACGAATCTTGGTGGGGCTTTAGCTTTATTCTGTACCCCATTAATTTTTGTGATTTTTCTCAATAAAATGGCTAGAATTTTGAAAAAGTTTTAAGGAATTGAGAGCAAGATATTCTGGTGGAGAGCACCCTAGTAGCTAGCAAAACTAACAACTAGGCTTGTCTTATACAAATATCACAATCAACAGAAATCTTTGCTTAATTGCTACTGTAGTGGTAGATGTGGGAATCTGATGACCTTGATATTGGAAGACACAGAAAGGAGAATTGTGACCTCACCTGTGGAAAGAAATATAATTAAAGAAAACAACTAACATCAATATAAGGACAGTGTAATATGTCTTCTAACTCTATTTTGGAAATTTCATAAACACTGGACACCATTGATTAAAATTATAATTTCCATCACTATAATGCCACATGTGCCACTAGCCTCTAACACTTGCTCAGACTCAGTAGTAACAGCATGATTTGATCTTTCTTGTCTCCACATGCTGTGACAATGGACAAGATGGGGAATTAATGCAATTGGCAGACATTACGCAAGATCACAAAAATCAGTAAGGAATGGAATAAAACTTTAGTCCCATGAATTGCATCTGTGGCTGCTTTCTGCATTCAGATTGCCAAAGTGGAACTGCAGAAAAAGAGTTGTCAGTCACAGGTCTGGTCCCAGTGCTGCAGACAACTCTCTATGCAGGAATACATTTCTTTTTCTACTCTCTCTGAACCTTGGGAACTCTCTCAGTCAGCATCTACAGCAATAGGACAATGATTCCTATTTCTTTTTAGTCATCTTCTACACTGAGAATGTAATTAGTGAGTCCTCCCTGGGCTTTGCAGGGTGTAAGATTTGCAGACTTCAGGAGTTCAAGACCTGGTCCACAGCTAATAGAATTTACAAGAGATCTGTGAATTTATATATAAAGTTACAACAACAACAAAAACAACAACAACAACAACAACAAAAAAAAAAAAAAACCAACCCCAAAACTCACCAAAGCAAGAACAGAAAAAAAAAAAAAGAAACCAAAAACCCAAATAGTAGAATGAACCCAGAAAACAATAACAACAAAAACCCAAAACAAAACAAACAAACAAATCCCCCACAAAACCAGCAAACAAAAGCAGCAAACAGAAGAAAAATATGGTGTCTTCTTAGGATACCATTACAACTCACATTTCTTAAATACCTATGTCAGAGGGTGGCATAAAGAATAGTATATATACATAATACAAGCCATTAAAATTATATTGATCCATTAAACCAAAATTATCTAAGAATGAGAAATTCTTAAATTATGTTTACATTTTCTTTAAACTATAAATGGGTAAATATGTTTCAGAATGAAGGTAACCTTTATGTCTTCTCAATGTAGAAGAGTTGTGAAAAAATAATATCTATATCTGGTTATTAATTTTTTATAGCTGAAATTTCCAACTTTAAAGCCAATTACAGCCAAAAATCCTAAAAAAGAGCAGGTGATGTGAGATGCAGGCAAACAAAACCACTCTGTGGTGTAAAAGAGCAGGAATGACAGAAGTTAAAGTGTCTCAGAAATCAAACAAATAAAAAAAGGAATCAATTAAATAAATATAATTCACAAAGCTCTACAGTCAGTATAAACATCAAGCAAGAAATATCTCTTGTCAGTCCATGAAAGGAAAACTTTCTGGCCTCAACAAACACATGCTGAGATTTCTAGATCTCTTGTATTTCTTATAGAAATAGACCACTAAGAGATAACAGTGTGAAGTTACTAACCACTAATAAAATTCTTCAGGATGCTATGAAGCATAAAACCACTGAAGCCATTTCAAAATGTACCTTAAAGTGATGAAAAATGTGCAGAATTTTACAGCACATTTTTACCTTAAAATAACATATTTTAATAGTTCTTACATCCGTATAAACAGAAGATCTATTAGTAGCTGCACCAAGAGCAGAGTCTGACGATTAAGAGAAGCATAATGAATTGTCTCAAACACTGTCAAAGAAGAAAGTTCCCACAAGATAAGCTACCAAAACAGGAACTTAAGAACAGATTAAAAAGAGGAGGACATTTATTTCTGGCCTACACAGAGGTGAAAGGTTTGGAATTAACATACTGTACAAGAATCCACTGTGCATACTGTGGGAGAAGTGCAGACAGCAATAATAGGAAGATGCTGAGCCAGGTGAGGCAGATCTTGGTAACCCACCCAGATAAAATTCCCACCATGGCAAACTGTGAGAAAGGAAGGAGCTATTACACACATGTCATATCTTGTGGGAACAGCATGTACACTCCATGGATATCAGGGGCTCAAACTATATAAAAGAGACACCTCCAGAAGAACTCTTCGAAACCCCCACCACCAAGTAGACCAGGGTGAAGAAGGACTAGCAGGACATGCAGGATTCCATGTGGTGGTGATGGCTCTGCTTAATCTCTCTATCTCTCTCTCTCTTCCCTTCCCCTCCCTCCCCACCTCTCTCCCCCAAATCTACCTCTCTATCTTATATTTACTGTTAAATAAAATCCATACTATTGACTTTGGTTTATGGTATCGTTTGCACCTTAAGTCAGGCAGAAGCATCTCTTAGTAATCGAATCCTAACACAGAGGTAAAATGCAGGCCTACATCAGCCCTATGTGAAAAAAACATATTCTGGATTTAGAGTTCAAGCTCAATAATATATAGGCGTAATTTGGTCATGTTAGATTAATCTTGCATTTCTGCAATTACTTCTTTTGGAGCATGGTCTAAAGGTTTCCATTATGCAAACATATTTGGGGTATATTTCCTTGTGTGTTTTTGGTGTTTTGGGTTGTTTTTTTAAAGCAAAGACAGGTTTGCACCTGAAAAACATGGGGTTTTTTGATACTTAGATGTTCCTCAGCTTCAAGAAACAGTCAATGGTAAACTGAACAAAAGTCTATCTCAGTCTTGGTTCATTTCTAGTCCCTTTCCACAGACAAGAAATGTGAAATTCTCTTAATTTTGATTAGTCTTGGGCCATTCCAGAGAGTACAGTAGCATTTTGACAAACATGCTTATCTACAAATTGTGAAAACACAGTCTGCTCTGCTTGGATGCAGCACAAGGCAATTTTACTTGCTAATTGAAACTACCATTAAAGAAAATTTCCCAATCTGATAGACAGGTAGAAGAAGCCATGAGGATGATAAAAAGGCAGGGAAGGAACCCATCCCAAACCTTTTGGTCAGCATAGTGCTCATCCTCTCATATCCCTGTGGGTCTGAGCATGCTTCCCCTCAACTCTCACTGTTCAATGGGGAATTGCTAATCTTCAGTTTATTCTCTTCCATTCTATCATGCAATACTGGGCAGTGGGATCACAAGTCCTGACCTATACACCAGGAGAAGTATGATTCATTTCTTGCTTTCAGCCTTGTATGATAATCTAGCTCCAAATTAAAAATCAAGACAGAGAAATTTGATAACCCGTTCTCTTTCTGAAATCTGAGTTCGGTTTTTGGTTTTGTTTTGTTTTTTTAAGGGGGGTGGTTTGAAATAGTCATCTGCTAGAATTGTAGCACAGATCAGGTCTAGTGTATAAATTCCATCAGCAGACTCCTTCATCATAGGCAGACTCATTTTTTGTGATGTTGTTGTTGTTCTTCAAGGCTGGAACAAGTGTCTAGTCGATTACTTAGAGAATGAAGAAATATCTAAACTGGAAGAGTGATGAAAGTATTTCTGCACTTCGATGTTATCTTTCAGCCTTCTTGGTCTGCCTGTCGACCTGTCTTCTTTTTCCTGTTTTCTTTATTTTTTATAACAACATTTTTGTACACAAATTTGAAACTAATTTAGCTTTTTCATTCGCCTTCTATTGCTCTCAGTTAGATTTCTTGAATCTGGACACTGCATCCCTGGTGTATTAGATGATATTAAAAGCCTTCCTTCTGCTCTTTAATATGTGCTCTTTCAGCTGTAAAAGATACTGCATAGCAGTAACACTTTGAACCAAAAGGTCAAAGAGCTTCCTGAATTAGCAATGGTTGCTGCTAGTCTAGATACCAACTTATTTGTTTTTTGGATTTACCTGAAGTTTGCAATTTGCTTGGCTGTTTTAGGAATTGTATTCAAAGGATTATTTGAAATGGTTTGTATCATTCAATCTCTTGTTAAAAGACCAAAATCTGAAGGTGAGCCTGCTCTGCAGCTTTCTAACTTGTCTGACTTTAATTGTAAAGACAAACCCTTTGTAAGGGATTGCAGAGGGGCATTCAAACATTGAAAGTTTGGTTCCATTGTATTTGAGGACTTAGGTCTTATTCAAGATGAGAAGGGAAAGGAGGATTAAAAGCTTAAAGCAAAGATAAAAATAAGTTTGAAACAAGCTTACTGGAAGAAAGAGAAACAAGCTTGTTGTGACCTTGCCACAGGGAAGAGAACAGGTTTACCACAGCTTTCCAAGAAGGCTAAGACAAAGGCCATCTTGAAATTGTGAACCATTTGCTGCTTTAACCTGCCCCAATTTTAAATGAGTCGGCTGTGGTTAAAGCATTTAGGAAGGGTGAAGTTTGATCTCTTCTTAAAAGGGCTGTCAGTTCTTTTGTAAAAACAAAAGCATCCTGTAGGTAGATTGATTTAATATAGTTCTATTTTATCAAAAGAGCATGTTAGCTTTGCAGCAACCACAGCAGCACAGATCTGTGACATATAGTAAAAAAGAAAATGAAAGAGTATCCCATATTTCTACAATAGCAAAACTCCATAAAAAAGGAATAGGTGGAAGGGTAAACAACAACAACAATTTCCTCTAATTTCATCTGTGCTACTGGCTGATTTTTCTGTTGACTTGGCTTAATCAGCTACAGTTGTTGCAAAGTAGCCAAAAGGGAGAAAAAAAATCTCTAACTAGACTTTCCTCTGTATTTCTGATAACCATAGAAGGCTGCCCTGCCAGCAAGAGAAACATATAAAGTTCAGTTTCTTTCCACAGTGAGATAAGAGGATCTTAACCAGTGACTGTGAGCGCTCAGTTTCCTATTTCACGCTTAGTGCATAAAACTTTGGTTAACTCTCTTCGTATGTCATGGGCTCTTTAACATGAAAGCTGCCACTACTCCCAATTCTGGAAATCTAATTCTTTTCAGGTATTTCCTTTTTTCTTTTTATAGGAAACTGAAATATTTTTTGCAGCAAGGTAGAACACAAATTTTTCTTTTTTTTTTTTCTTTCTGCGTGTTAATATCTGAAGGTGCACTCATTATTCATGCAGATTCTAGCCCTCTTATCTCCCAGATTTTCTGGATTTGAAGTTGCCTTCCAGAGCAAGGAGAAAGGACTTCTGAAGAGAAAAAAATACAACAGTTTGTGTGAGAACTGAGTACTGTTTTCGTGTATAATTTGGCATCAGGCAGCTTCCTCACCCTTCCAGGTTCTCCCTTCGGCTACCAACAAGTTTCTATGCTTGTCACACAGAAAATCATTACATTTTCCTTGGAGGTGATACTTCTTGGTTCCAGGCCATATTCCCCTCATGCCAACATTCTTGTTTTTCTTTCCCTAGGCTAGATTGGATAGAAGAAGATATTTGAATATAGGTGACATAAAAAAAAGCAGTAACTGATTTTGAAAATGTTAATAGGGTAAATAACTAGCCCTATATAGGTAAGATTTAAAGTTCTTCTTCCACATATTGGTCTGGTCAAATAAAATTCTGGTCCAAATAAATCAGAGACAAAACTCTGGGTTTCTTTCAGATTTCTGCAGTCTGGCTTTTGCTTACAGCTATCACTGATGATAAACAAGATGTAAATAATTGTCCAAGTCAGAATATTTGTACCTTTCCTCATTTTACTGGTTTAGAGTTATTCCCTCCTTCTCCTCATCTCATGCCCCCCTTTGTGCTTTCTTCAGCATCAGCTAAATTACTACAATTGTCTTGTAAAAGCCTGATCCTAAAGGAAAAAGGGAAAGTGACTATCAAAGCTAATCTATTTAGAGACAGTTCATCCATTTCTACCTATAACTATTATTCCCTTATAGCCATATAATCTCAATAGCTATACATCAGTTGTGAATACAAAATAGGTAGATACAAATGAGCCATATTTTGCATGGCTAAGACACCTGGGTCCTCTGGTCAAGGTTGAACTGGGCTCAATGGTTACACTGTCTGTTGTAATGAATTAGTAGTGCTTTTGTGCTGTGCCTCTAGCTGTAATAAGGATACATGCATTATGGGTGTCACCCTGTCTCTAAGGACAATTTTAATATCGCTTAGACAATAGCCTAAATAATACATAGCTAAATAAACAATGAACCAGTCATGATATAGAAAAACAGTGCAAGCACCAGGATACAGAGCTCTGCAAGGGAAAAGAAAGAAGCAAACAAAACATTAGAAAGATTAGCTAGAAACAGTATGAAAGACACTTATCACACTCTAGATAACCTAGGATAGCCATTTGGTATCCCTGTTTAGGATCTGATTCAGCAAAACACATAAAGATAAATCTAAGCTAACATTAACTGCTTGCTTAACTTTATTAACCAGCATTGAGTAAAACAAACATGCTAAAAGTTAAAGTAACTTTTGATTGGCAAATCAAGGCCTAGAACTTCAAAGTATAACCCTAATAAACAGAGGGATGTTAGCAAATTAGGGTAGCACTATTATCACCATTGCCAATACTCAACTGAAGCTGTAGTCAACATAGTGACAAGGGAAAATCTAGAATGGATGAAAATTAAAGTTCCTGACCAGACTACTTGGACCTGTGTAAATTTTGATTCTCACAGAAAACTTACTGAGATGACTCTTGTCTTTCACTTCTGTATGATTTACTCCTTTTCTCTCCTTTAGTCCTAGAATAGCAGCGTAACTCCAATTTCCTGTATGACTTCCTGTGAGTCTGTCTCCTAAGTATGCTGGATGTACTTTTGCATATCTAGAAGTCCTTTAAAGGTCCCATTCAACACAAACTATTCTCTGATATTCTGCTGGTACACTAAACAAAAATAAATACCAGCAAAAATCAGAGAATCATACAATGGTTTGGATCGAATAAGACCCAACTTACTGCCTTGGTCCATTTCCTCTCCCAAAATGTCTTCTTCATGTCTGACCAAATGAAAGGGTTTTAATGGACTGGGAGAGGAGAACATGATACGTCTGGATTAATGTACAAAGTTTTGTAACTCACTTTACCAAGTTGCCTCATGAGCTTAGTCTTTTGTTCATTCAGGTTGTCTTTGTACCTCCAAGGAGTGTGATACTAACCTTATCTATAGCTTGTCACTAAACCAGAGCTGGGTAGAGAATTATTAATTTTGCTATGAAACTAGCTAATGAAATTAATTTCTTATGAAACATTTTCCTTTAAGCATTCACCAGTGCTCCACAAATCTAATGTAATTAAACTTTAAAAATACTTGCATGGTACTATTTTTATCCTTTTTTACAAAAATTAAACTAAACAATGGAAGACTAGGTTAAGGAGCCAAGTGTTCATGAATTTCGTGGGGTTCCACAATGAGGTGCTTAGATCCCAGTGTCACAGGACATTTACCATTTTCTGTCATTTTATATACTTTTATGCCATGATACCTATGGTCTTAAAATCAGAAACAGTTATGATTGCGAGACCAAATACTTCTACAAATATGAAAGCTATCAAGTAGATTACATGCAAAATAAAGAGTATCTTCAGCAGTCAGCTGTAAAAAGGTGAAGTGACTTCTCTAGCCCCACATAGGCATTCTGGTAGGAAGAAATTTTCCGAAGGAACTTCTACGTGCCCTTTCAATAAAACAGTCTTCCTTTCTTGAAACCCTTGCCTCTTTCTTGCCTCCAAGCTTCTTTAGCAAGTTCCTTTTCTTGCTTCACCTCTACATGAAAAAGAAACACTTTTTAAGTGGAATTCATGGTTTTCACTAAGAACAAAGCATGTTCCTGGGATAGTGGAGCAGGCAGAGTCGACAGCTATAGACAGCTAAACACTACAGGAGGAAATGGTGTGTGCTGGCAGTGCTTGTGCCTGTGCTTGCAGAAGGGTGAGTGGAGCGGCAAGGGCCAAAGCCCAGAGCCACAGAGCATCCAAAGGCAAGGGAAGTCTCATAGTGGCCTCACTGAGGCATGGCACTTCAAGGGGACCCTTGTAGGGGAGGTGTCCAAGTTCCCAGGTGTGGCTGGAAGCCTGGTGGCTGCATTTATCTTCTCTTTGAGGTTAGGCAGGACACTGGCAAGGCTCTGAGTGTACTTGCTGACTCAGTGGCCTCTGTCCTTCTCCGAGAACTTTGGTTGCCTGTACTCTGGTCAGCTCGCATGCCTTGGTCAAAGATGGGAGGAGGAAGTGCTGCAAGCAGCCTTGTCCAAGGCTCCCCACTCTGCCTGGAAGCCCTTGCCTGAGCTGCAGCGCGGCCATGTATCTCCTGATCCCGAGTGACTGTGATCCCTGGGCTGAGGCTGACCTTGGACACCATTGCCAGCCCTGCCCTGCTCTCTCAGTTGGGCGAGTGGTGTGGCACTGAGCTGCCAGCCTGGCTGTCACCCACGGCACCCATCTTGGCTGCCCTCATGGAGCAGCCCGCTCTGCCCCAGTGGATATAGCTGACATAGGTCTCAAACCTTTTGCCCCCACTGAGAAGGAAACCAAATGTGTGAGCCAAACAGGAGCCACATTTCACTCTAAAGAGATCCCATAGACAGGCAATTGAAATACCAGATATGCAAAAAACATGCCATGGCATCAAAATTGTCTATATTGCCCAGTATGACCATATTTAATGCACAGTCTGTACTTTTTCCTAATTTCCCATTGCTCTATCCATCAGTAGTCAGAGGACATCTTGTTCCGGTGAAGATTCCTGGTGTGCAAAACAGTAGTTTTTTTCTTACTTACTTTCTTGGAAAAAAACTGTACTTCTTGTATATGAAATTTTCCCAAAAAACAAAACTTAAGACAGCTGTCTGGCATAAGAAACTTCTGTTCATCCTGAACAGTTTAAGTCTAACAATATAATAAGCAAGAGTTTTATTGTGGAGATTGTTAGTCAGTCTTAAATATAGGCATTATTTGCTGCGTAACCTATAATAACAGGTTAATAATAAAGGCAGCTGAAGAAAAAGATTGCACATGTTAAAGCATCACCTGTTCCAAGAAATGTGAATCAGCCTCTTAGATATAAATGTAGTCAAAAATATAAATGACAGCATCAGATTACAAACTTAGACCTCTTTCAGGAGACTTTCTGTACTGATTTGGAGGGATCTAGTTTATGACATAAATAACCAAATGCCATTACATCAGGGAAATATTATCAATATCCCCAGAAACTCACCCAGTGTTTACCTCTTAGATATTCTGCCTTACTTCCTGCATAGAAACAGCATGTCTTCATGGATGTTTTTATATGTTGTATTGGTATAATGCATAAAATAAGCGTAAAATGTGTGTCTCAGTCAGTGAGGTGAATGAATATATTATTTAAAGGTAGATCATGAGTCTCACATGACTTCCAGATTTTTTGTGAAAGGTAAGGGGGCCATTGCTTCTAGCTCTCAGGAAAGAATTAGGTTATAAAACTAAAATTAAAGGTGTGATCACAGGCAATAATAAAGCTAATTTGATTTATTACACACATATCTATGAACACTGCTTACACGTCATGCAAAGGATTTTGATAAGATCATGTGAAACAGTTATAGAAAGTTTTGTGAGGGCTTCTCAATGTGGAATTGTAACACTCTGGCAACATATTTACATTTTATGGAATTATACCTGCTTTTATCTGGCACCTAAGCAGCACATGTGAAAAAGAGAATTAGGGAAACAAAGCAGATCAGTGTTACCTTGTAATGAGTAAGGATCATGTTTTATGTGTCTGACGTCAGTGTCAGAGGAAGCTCACTGCTTCAAATTCATTGTGCTGGTTAGCATGAAAAGTTGACATGAAATGGGAAAGTATTTGCTTTAATAACTGACAAAGAGAGCTGTGGTCAGCACTGAAACACTTTCACACTTGAAGGCCCAGACTTTGAGAGGATGGATGGACAGTGTGCTACCCCTAGCACAACCTGCCAGTACAGCAGATCCTTCAAGCCCAGTGAGAGGCCATACTTAAACACAAGGAGCATGGAATGACACAAATGTGCTCAGTGCTACCGCTGAGCCAGCTGAACAGCTGGTAGAAAGCATCTCCACTGCAGTCAGACATCCAGAAAAAATAGTCATTCAGTTTTCTTCCAATATGAAAGAAGGATGCAGCTTCTCTCTTTTCTTACTGGGGCAGAGAGAGAGAGGAGTCAGGCACTGTGCCAGAACTTGACAAACCACTGCTGCAACCTGTGAGCCTCTTTCCTTTTTTGAAAGGTCTGTCACAGATGTGTGAGAGAATGGCAACAATGGTGTACGCCAAGGGTATCTCTGTAGCACAGATTAGCACTGGAAAGAAGCCGATGTGAATAATGCTGTGCCTAGGTTAATTAGTCCTGCACTTGTTAGTGCAGAGTTATCTTGTTCATCCCTGCATATATCCCATTGTAAAACTGAGGAAAAGAGTAACTGGGAGGGGACATGGGGAGGATGGAATGCAGTCCTGGGGAGAGCAGCCATAAAGACATAGGCTGGGTCATGTACATTCAAACAGACACAGATGTACATATTTGTGGGCCAAAGTACTCCTGGCAAGCTTTTTAGCAGAGGTAACTGATGAATGAATTTCCTGGTCCTCTGCAGTTTGTGGGCAGCAATGACTCATTCATCCCCAGTTCTGAATAATGAATAAACCCAGTTCTTTAGGGAATAAAAACTTTTATGAAATTTTATGGGGAACTACCCAGGCAGTCTTCTCTGAATAAACCACTCGCCTTTCAGGTGGAAGAAGAAAAAATATTGCTGTTTGCAATCTTCTTAAACACCTGCTCCCTTGCCTACTATACACCACTAATAGCAGCACTGTCAGACTGAACGGTGTAAAAATCATGGTTTGTGCCTTCAAATCCTAAGATTAGTTTATGTACCATTAGATTCCTTTTTAAAGTTTTGGAGTCAAATTACTTTGCCTTCCAGAATCTGAGCCATTAGTGCAGCTGAATGAGTAACAGTTCCTGAATATTCTAACAGTATTTTCTGAATAATTTCATAATACATTGTGAAATTGCCAGCTTGTTGATGAATTCAGTGTGTTTGAAAAATGAGGCAACTTCTCCAGAGAACCCAATAGCTGTTTTGCTGTAGAGTGCTTTGGCTGCTGGAAAATAAAATAAAAGGTGAACTGGAACCCAGAGTCGTCTTAGTAGATTAGTGCTTTATTGTCTATCACTTTTATGAAACAACATTTTTTGAAGTCAGATATCATAAATCATTATTGATTTTCTCAGAGAAAATTTTGTTCAGGCCTTTGTCCGTGACCTCCAAATGCATTGGAGATGAGAAGAGAGAGCACATATTTTCCTGGACTGAAAACTCAGCAGCAGGAAGGAACTATGGTGTTACAGCCATGGAAGCTGTACTGTTTGATAGTGTGAATGCTATCTAAGCAAGGACTGCAGGACAAAGACTTTCATTACTCTATACCAATGTTATTAACTATTTAAATTAAATATAAGTATATTCTACTGAAAATAAATATATTTCAGTAGCATAGTGGACTTCTTAATTAAGATAAGTTATAGTCTTCTGCAAAAAACCTCTTAAATGTAGGTAGAAGGCCTTCACACAGAAGTTACTCGGGCTTTTAACATACACCCACGGAACCTTAGTTCTCCTGTAGAAAGGACATTTCTGGGGTTAACTTGGCCAAGGAAAGAAATGTTTCACTTGCATTGTGCAGTTCTATTAAATGTAAATTCATAAATACAATGGGATGCAGTTTTCATGAGTGGTGTAGAGCGTATGACAAAATCCCTTTTCAGTGACTAAACAGCTCAATAAATAATCCTGCTAAAGGGAAGGAATTTATTGTTTTTAAAGGTGAGGTGCATGAAAGCTTCTATTGTACTTGATTTCCTCCACCTCTTTTTTTTCACAACACAGAGTTAGAGAGTGGAAAAATATAATTAATAGTTTGGGATTGCTGAAGACCTGACAAAAAAAAATCTTGCACAAACTGGCTTGTCTCCACCAACAAAAATTAAATTTCAGAGGAACGTAAAGGAAGATTTAAACCTTTCATTATGGGAAACAATAAGCACTATTGAAATGTCTGTCTTGCCACAAATAAATGATCTAATATATCACTTGGTTAGGAATGGATGATTGCACTCCTTCAGACCCTGATAAGCTCTTCCCAAATTCAGCTCTTCTTAAGAGGTTACAATAAATACTTTTATAAAGCAGCTAATAAAAAGTGAAAGGAAATACTTTTCAGATAGCACATGCAATTAACCTGGGGAAATCATTGTCAAAGAATGTTATGGAAGTCAATTGATTATTGGATCTTTAACAAGATGAGATTTGAATATGAACAGTGAGAATACTCAGCACCTCATTAAACTGAGAAAAATGTGGTAAAATTGTGCACCCTCAAGTGACAGCATGGAAGCCAGTAACTAATTGATCATGGTTAAGAAACTTCTTAGGCAGACTAATTCATAATCATACATTGAAGAACTTTGATATCATTCAGAATATCCTATCCTCACAGAAATATCCTATCCTATCAGAAATACTGTAAACCACTGAGGACTCTGGTACAGCATAGTACTTCATATTCCATGTTCACTAAAACTTCCTTCTGTGGTCAAGACTGTATGATGAGTGATTTATTGTGCTTGGCTTGAAGGGCAAAAAAGACAGCCATTTGGGCTCATTTAATGAGATAAGTGAATGTGAGTTGTTTCATGCAAGATGTGTGTTGAGTAGAGGTCTAGAGCTCTGCCAGAGCCCTTCTCCCTCTTAGATTAAAGACCACACCTGCAGTGCACCCTGAAGTCATCTAAAGGATGATTAGTCACAACTTCATTTTGTTTTCTCCTAAATCTAAGCCCTTCTGTGTACACATGGTAACTTCAATGGGAATGCAGCCCTTACCCCTACTTTGCATTCCCAGTTGTAACACATATATGAATTTGGGAGGACTAACTTTTACCCTTGTGGAATTTCAATTAGGTCTTCAAGAAAAACCCACTACATGCCTTTTTTTCGTGTACTTTGATGTTAATAAGTCTAACAAAAATTTACAACTCAAATTTCTGTATGGAAAGAAACCTGGAAATAAATTACTATAGAGCTGGGGCATGATTTCCACATGTGATGTGTTTTTATGAAAGAAAAAATATTTGGGGCTGATTTGTTCTTCTAAAATAAAAATGTTGCAATTATCACTGGAATTACCTCTTACGGTTTCAAAATAATTAAATATGAGGAAAAAATATTCATTCATTGCATAATGAATCCATCCAACAGGGTACAATAGACACAGTCATATTAAAACCTGGATCATTACCCTTCTTTTCCTGCAATTAAGGACTCCACATGATGTGGATGTTCCATTGATATCAGTCAGTCTAATAACACTTTAATTATTTTTAAAAGTGAGATAAGATGCAGAATCTGAAATAAAAGTAGCTCAATATTGTCACACAGACACATCGGCTTACTTTCTCCCTGCTTGCATATCTTGCAGATGCTTTCAGAAAATACGCGAGCAGTACCGCATGCTCTAATGCTATCTTACTGAGAAGTAACCTTATGTCTATCATGTCATTTGTTTCCTTTAACTATTCCTCAGGGATTAGTTTGACTAGCCTATTGCTTCATGTTTGGGTAATGTAGCTAATCCTTTCCAGTTTCATTATTCTAATCACTTGCAAGCTGGCTCCCTTTTGCTGTACTATATGGCAGCCAGACAGTTCTCTCCTCTGTAAAGTGGCACGCACTGAAAATGCAGAACACCTTTTTTGTAGCCTCTATTTAAAAGCCGGGTTTGGCAGCTGGTTTAGTGTATGTTTCAAAACTACGTAGACATAAGGGCCTTTGGGAGATGATGCTTTGCACCAGGCTGTCCTTTTAGATCAGTGCAGACTTTTTAGATTTTCACTTCCAATTGCATTCTATCCATAATTTCTGTGTTTAATTGCTAGCCATAAAGGTGCATGCCACTAAAATATCTGAAACCTTTGAAAGGTTTGATTTTAAAGTGTCCCTCTGGTGATATAATATACTTTGAGAAAAAAAGATATGTTGGTATTGCTTGCATTCCACAGATACCCTCTATGATTTCCACATCATGTTTGCACAGTTTACCAGTAAAAGCATGTTTATGCTGTCCTCACTATTTCAAATTCACTGTAACTTGCAAAAAAAATCAAAATTTTCGTCTGTTTTATGCGTAAACACACAAAAGTCATCATAAATGGCCATAGAGAACAAATTGAGAGACCAGTATGATGACTATGAAAAATGGCTTAAAAAGTGAAGCAAGAGCCAGAGAAGGAATAAAACAGTTTTCATTTCTTTCAGGAAGGTAAAAATTTAATTGTTGGGGGAGGGGAGGCAGTCCCATTTTACTACCATGACCACTACAAGAATTTACCACAAAGAGACAAAACCATTTTCCTTTTCACTATTTTCAACTTACTGAAACATTTCTCAGCTTCAGTAACAGCATTTGTAAAACTGAGGCAATCATTCATACTTACTTGGCTGCTTTCATTGAAGACATGTAAATTCTATTTTTATGTTTTGCACAAGCTAAATACCACTCCCTACTTCCATTTTAAAGATGAGAAAACTGCGCAGTAAAGAGGTGAATTGCCATCTCTGAAAATTTTTTCTCAATTGCTATGACCTAAACTGAACTTCTTATACCATCTTGAACATATACTTGAAAAGAAGATTTCCAGGTTTGTTTTTGGTTTTTTTTTTAAATACTGTCTACAGAAAGAATGTCAATCTTTTTCTCTTTTGGACAAAACTCAAAATCACAGATTTATCTGATGCAAAAAGACAGTGGAATGAATTTGAAGATCAGCTTTATCCACTTCATATTCCTCCTGATGTTTTTCCAAATTGCTAGATTTCTTCAGAAAACATCCTGAGTACATTTATTTGGCTTCACCTCCAAACTACCTATTGCATCTGTCCAAATATGCACTTTCCATCAGTCACAGAAACTTTTTGTTCTCTCCTTTTTTTTTGCCAAAGGGAAATGCTCTCTTCTAAATAAAATATAAAAAACCCAACCTCATGCACCACTGAATGCTGTCAAAATCTTTTAAGTGTTAAGACTGTCTTTTAGAGTTACAGGTATATGAGAATATTTGATAATTTTCTTTAAATGAACTCTGTAGGGCTTTATGCCTTCTCTTTTATGCAAGGATAGCCATTTGTACATTGATTCAGTGCAGTAGAATCTGCCTGGTGCTACAATACCAGTTTACTTCAGACCAAAACTCACTAAAATGTTTTGGAAAAAACTCACAGAAATATCTAACAATGAATCTGAACTTGCATCTCAACTATGGACTTATCCTCAAGCATAAGAAACAATAAATTATGAGATGCTTGCATTAAATATTCATGTGATTTAAATAAAACACTACAGGGACATGGCAAAAAAAAAAGAGGAGTGAAGTGGGCTGTGTATTGGCCCTTATTTCAAACTGCAATAATAATATGAATATAAGGTTGGTGATCCCATCTCAGCCTCCATCCTTGTCTATTGCCAGTCAAACATGTTATATGATGTCACGGTTTGCCAGCCTGGTCTATAATGTGGAAAATGGCTAAGTTTCACATTGTATACTTACACCTCAAGTCATTTACATCAACTAAGCACCACAGAAATTAAAACTCCAGTGTCAGACTCTGTCAACAGAATGAACAGGTTGGGAAAAAACAGGCTTGCTTGAGGCTAGAGTTAAGATGAATTCAAAATTCTGTGGTGAATCAGTATTTCTGTTGGCTGACTCAAACTACACTGATAGCTTGCTATTTGCTTGATAATTAAATTCGTCTTAACTTTGTGGGGGAAAGAAAGAGGTTTAGGAAGACAGACAATCTCTTTAAATCCAAATTGCCATAGACACTCTTTTCCCATTGTCATAAATATACTTGAGGTTGAATTTTCCTGAGGAAAAACCTTGCTATTGTCTGTGTTGCTTGCTAAATCTGGGTCAAGAATGAAAAATTTAAGTGACTGAGAAAAATCAGCTGTTGATTTTTCAAACCATTAATCAAAATCCAGGTAATTTTTTCTATTGCACTGTCAAGGAAGGAAATAGATAAAATCAGATGCAAACTACTTGATAACATCAGGATTTGTTAAAACTTTTCTTTATCTGTCTAAACTGATATGTGGAAAAGTATTCAGTATTTAAAGTTTGCAACAGGTTTGGCTATTTGGTATAGCTGGTGAGGAGGAGGCACTTGAAATGTCTCTTGGTTACAATATTTATTCAACAAATTACATTGCTGTTATTATGTTTTTAAATTGGTATAAATGAAAATATAACCCTATGTGTGTGTTTTATCCCACTGTCTTGTGATTTAAATTGTTCATTGTAACAGGCTGAGACCTTTTGTAACATTGATTCCATTTACATTATGGTGAAAATGGTATGCTTTTACTCTGATTTTTTTCTGCATATACAGAGTCCTTGTATACCTCCTTCAGTAAAAAAAGAGATTAAATATTGTTTTGCCTTGAATTTGCAGAGTTAACCTTACAGAGAGAGCTGGTACTAACATTTCTTGGTGCATTATAGTGTTCAAAGAGAGACAAAAAGTTTTAACAGGGCACACAGGTAGAGTCTTTTAAGTGTTCTGCTTCACAAGACAGAGGAAGGAAGGAAGGAATGGTGTGGAAGGAAGGAAGGAAGGAAGGAAGGAAGGAAGGAAGGAAGGAAGACTTAGACTTCAAGGTAAAATATCTGCATGTATTGTGAAGACATCCATGACTTATACAGTGCTTCTGCTTTTTCTGTATAAAATCAATTGAAGACAGTGCAGCCTACAACTTGAATGGTCTGTGGAACATTTGGATCTTTGATGTACTCTTGAATGTAAGATTTTGGGATGATTTTCTTGTGTTTTTGGTTTACTAAATACAGCTTAAGGTGTTTACTATTACTTTACTAGGACCCACTATTCTTGACTTGGATTAAAGCATCATGTTAGAGGAATCTGGCTATGTTATCACTTCCTTTTGATTATCCTGGCTGATCAAGGGATTTTGAGTTGTTTGGTGGCTCTGGACCGAAGCAACCTTATCAGCATTATGCAAAGAAATGCAGAATGCCAAAGTGATCACAGCTATGGGGAAAATTACACTGGCCTTGGAAGGCGGTTACTACTCTTTAAAAATGTCGTTTTGTATTCCATTTGTTGTTGTGTGACCTGTTTAACTATTTAAGTGCAAGTAATAGTTAGTCAATGCGTAAAGAGACTTTTTCAAACCCATCTGGTACTAAGCTTTGCTTTAGCTTTATCAATGTTGTGTGGAAAGTTTATGTAAATGAAAATAATAGACACTACACTTGATAGATTTTCTTTTGCTAGCCACTTTATATGTTTTCTTCGACCACCTTCTCATATACTAAACTAGAAGAAACTAAGAATTCTGGGTAAATATTTAGGATACCTGTTCATAGATGCAAGATTATTTAGTTTGTCTATTAGTTAATGCTGGTTACAGTTTAAGAAATGAGGATATGAGGAAAATAAACCACCCTAAAACATCATGAACTCTTTGTTTTATCTTGTCGTGGTTTGAACCTGGCTAAATGCCAGGTACCTACAACATCTGCTCTCTGTGCTCTCTCCTGCCACGGCTGTGCAGAGAAGAGAAAAAACTAACACAAACACACCAGACTCATGAGTTGAGATAAGCCACTGGTGGGAAAACGGACAGAGGAAAAAGGCAAAAACAGCCAGAAAATTTAAAGTTGCAAAGTGATTTATTAACCTAACTGAGTTGGAGGATAAATCAGAGGTAAAAATAAGCTCTTAAGACACCGTTTCTTCACTCACCCCCCTTCCCTCTTAAGGCACCGCTTCTCAGCTCACCCCCTCCCTCCTTCCGACCAACAGCTCTGGGGCAGGGGCAGGGTGTGGGAGTTTTTCTTAGTCAATCACCACAATTATTCTGCTACAAACACTGTTTCTCTACTCACCCCTCTCCCTATTAAGGCACCATTTCTCAGCTCACCCGCTACCTCCTTCCGACAAACAGCTCCGGGGTGGGGGCAGGGTATGGGAGTTTTCTTTGGTTAGGGTCAGTCCACCAGGGAGAAGTGTCCTCTACTTAGCCATGGGGGTCCCTCCCATGAGAGACAGTCCTCTGCGAACTTCTGTGATGTGGGTCCAATCTCATGAGCAGCAAACCTACCTGAATTTGTTGCAGCATGAGTTCTTGTCCACATGGTGCAGACTTCTGACCTGAGGCCAGGCAGTTTCCATCCCGGGAGCAAGGCCTTTCTCTCTCCTGCAAGGCCTCTGCAACTCTCAGTCTCTGGGACTCCCACTGGATCACAGCTTCCTGCAGGCATCACCTGCTCCTCTGGTGTGGGCACCTCCCCACAGGCTGTGGGTGGTTCTCTGCATCCCTCTGGCCTCCATGGGCTGCAGGGGGACCACCTGCTCCCCCATGGTCTTCACCACGGCCGGCAGAGGGTTTTCAGCTCCGGTGCCTGGAGCACCTCCTCCCCCACCTTCTCCACTGACCTTGGTGCCTCCATGTTGTTTCCCTCACATATTTTCACCTCCTCCTCCTCCTCCTTCCCTGGCTAAAAAGAAGTGCGTGCTCACATTGTTTTGATTTCTTCTTAAATATGTTTCCACAGAGGGGCAAGTAACATCTCTAATTGCCCCAGACTTGGCCAGCAGCATGTCCGTCATCTTCAGAGCCGTCAGAGATTGGCTCTGCTGGACATGGTGAAAATCTTCCAGAACCTTCACACAAGACACACAGGAGCCATCTTTGTAACCCACCCTACTCACTAGCAAAAACTGGGCTGAGCAAAACCAACACATATCTACAGTGGAATTTTTCTAAGATCAATTAAAAAAACTTCTAACCTTGAAGCAACAATCCAGTTTTCTTTGTATACTAGTTTTTGAAATATTTAAATTAAGATAATTCATAACTTGGAGTAGATTATTCACAGAAAAAGCCACAACTGTATCTCATCATATCTATCATATGGATGTGTTTTTCCTGTTAAAAATAAAAAGGAGAATACATTAAAGATAAACTTCTAACACAAGTGAAGATGGAAGAGAATGTGACAGCAACCTCCCTTGCTGCTAGTTGCCAACTGATTTTATTTAAATCCAAATTCTTCAGCTATTGAGCATAGTGAAAGTTTTCCTTTGATTTGGTTGCACTCATGATTTAGCTGTTTGGAATAAAATCAGATGTATGGCACCACCTATTTGTGTTCCATCATTGGATATGGCATACACTGAAGCAGCAAGCATTCCTCTGGAATGTAAGTCTTTGACTAAAACTGAAAACAGCCACAGAAGTGTTAAATTTTCATTTGCTTGATGGGAGGGAAAGTATGATTAGGTTACAAAAGTTCAGTCCTACTAGCTCTGATCACTGCATGCTTAGAATCAAAGTTTATAGGATATCTTGGATTGGAAGGGACCCATGAGGATCACAAAGTCCAAATCCTGGCCCTGCACAGGACAGCCTCAAGAGACACCACGTGCCTGAGAGCGTTGTCCAAATGCTGCTTGCACTCTGTCAGGCTTGGTGCTGTGACCTCTTCCCTGGGGAGCTGTTCCAGTGCCCAACCACCCTCCGGGTGAAGAACCTTTTTTCTAATGTCCCACTTAAACTTCCCCTGACACGACTTCAGGCCATCCCCTTGGGTCCTGCCACTGGTCACCAGAGACAAGTGATCAGTGCCTGCCCCTCTGCTTTCTCTTGAGAGGAAGCTGTAGATGACAAGAGGTCTCTCTTCAGTCTTCTCCAGGCTGAACAAACCAAGTCACCTCAGGCACTCCATGCACAGCTTCCCCTCAAGGCCCTTCAGCAAACTTGTGGTCCTCCTTTGTATTCTGTCTAATAGTTTTATATCCTTATTTTATTTTGGTGCCCAAGAGTTCAAGCTGAGGCTCCCCAGTGCAGAGAAGGACAATCGCCTCCCTTGCCTGGCTGGCGATGCTGTGCCTGATGCCCCTCAGGACAGGGTTGGCCCTCCTGGCTGCCAGGACACTGCTGACCCAGATTCAACTTTCTGTCCACCAGGACCCCCAGGTCCCTTTCCATGGCACTGCTCTCCAGCATCTCATTCCCCAGTCTGGGCATCCATCCAGGGTTGCCCTGTCCAAGGTGCAAAACACAGCATTTGCTCTCGTTAAAATTCACATGGTTGGTGAAGCACAAAAAGATACATTTAACTTTAAGTAAATGAATAATCCTACAAAAGCCAACTTTTTTTCCGAGCACTATGATGCAAATAAATGCATGCTTGTTCAATCCTGTAATCTTCTTCTTCTATGCTACAAACATTTGAACTGTGGATGTTGTTTTCAATTTGCATTTCTAAAACCGTTTTTTAAACATTAGGAATTCTTCCATTTCTCATTACTCAAAGAAAACTAGTGGTTTTTAAACTTAAAACCTACTTCAACTCTAGCTTAGAGAGGGGGGAAGATGTAAGAATTAGTGCTCAAATACATTATCTGCTTTTTAGAAAGGTTATATAAGTCTCAGAGAATAGTAAATAACTCAAGTTACCCATCTTCAGTTACACAGTATTCAAAATATTCTTTGACATAAGAAATATTGGTAAGAAGATTCTAGAATTTTGGGACTAGTTCTGACCAGGAGTTTGGAGGTATCTTCTGCAGAGGCTAGCTCTTCTTACATTTATGCACAGAAGCTATCACCAATTTCTATTTCACACAGGTATTTTTGGTGTTAGCATGATACAAATAATTAAACTCAACTATTACAACAAAAGCCACTCTGGATTTGAAATGAGTCTTCATGTAAACCATCACAGGGAAAAAATTTAAACTGCTGTAACTATTTTGGCTAGGAGATGGAGGATAATAGACAACTAAATTAGGATATAGGCCTATCTGTTCTATAAATTAAGTTAGATAAAATTAATTCTTCTATTTCTGTCATTCTCCCACCTCCAATTCTTCTCCAGTCACAGATTATTTTATATGCTGTTTTCAATTTCTTCTGTAGCAATGTTCTCTGTGCATATAGTGTTCTCCTTTGTTATGATAATTTTATATTATATCTCAAAAAGGATGTGGACAGTGGATTGGTATAATCTAAAAATTCCAATCAGGGAATAGAATGAAATCATCTTCATTGTTGGTAACAAAGTCATTGTGCTGCATCACCAATTTTTAATGAGAACAGTAAGGAATAATATCAGTTAGTATTGAACAAATCTCACTCAGCAATTTTTGACCATCACAAAAGCTTTTAACTTCAAAAAATATGATTTAGGAAAAGAGGAGCATGTCACAGTCATTATACATATATGTACATGAAATAGAAAAGTGTAACATAAAATAATGAACACAATAGGATTTTTCATTCCTATTCCAAACATTTAAGTTTGCTTCTGGAGGATGTCATCATCTTAAAAAAACAACACGACACTTACTAATTAGCCATCAAAAATCTTTTAATATGCATTTTAACTTATTTCTCCCTTGTAAATAAGATATCTATATTTTTATCTAACTAGGCAGTTTACAGTAGACTGGCTCCTTTAAAATTTCTGATCAGTATTGAAGATTTTCTATGAAGCATGTAAGTGCTTGCACATTTGTAAAACATATATGGATACCATTTCAATGAAATACAAATAACCCCATTATTTTACATGTGCAAAAAATAGTCTGGCTGGACTGCCAGTCTGTTTGCTATATTTAACAATTAGTTTAATACACAGGCTCCTTGACGAAAAAAGACAGAAGGGCTGCCAATTTTCTGTATGGTTGGTAGATCACTCATAGCCTCAGGTTAATGAGCTGTAGTTTTTTTCTCTGACCCCTTTCTGAAATGCCTGTAACAGTGTTTGAAGTGTGGTTCTAGGGCTGCTATCATCCATCCTGATTTCACATTTCTAATTAGGCCAAAGGTATTCTAATCAAAATGTAAAAATTATGAAAATGCTCTGGTATGAGTGATAATGATAGTATTCACTGGCAGCATGATAACAAATAAAACAAGGAAGAACAACAAGATACGTTTTTGGAATGGTTTCCCAAAATAGCTCAGCACCAAACAGTGGCAGTTTAACTGCTTAATGAAAATGGCTGCATTTTTATAAGTCATCAGCATAACTGACAATTTTATTAAAATATGTTAAAAGGAAGAGAGCTTCAGAAATTTGACCGTAATTGTGGGAATCACTTGTCAAAATCTGACTGGGATAATACACATACTAGATTTACAGGGCTTTCATAAAACAAACATATAAATATAACAGCCTCAGATTTTTATTCTGGTATTAATAAATGTCAGCCTAGTAATTCACAGGCACATGGTTATCTTGGCCCTGAGTCATCAGGGAAGAGAGCTTGGGCAACACAGCAGTTGTATCAGTTGAGGCTCATGAGGTGTCTTTGTCACTCATATGTGCACACCCCTAAGAACTTGCAGCTGATGGATTTATCAAGAAAATAATAAATATTTCTTCTATCACATGGGAAGACTGGGGGGTGACAGGGAGATAGTAACATATGGAGGTAAGTCTGAGAAAGAGAAGGACAAGTGAATAAGACTTTGAGGTAGGCTTTGTGCACTCTGACAATATTTTAAAACACAGATAAAAGAGAGAAGTAAAAACTGGCTACGGAAGCTGTGGCCAAGGTAAAAAGTATGGTGCTGCCCAAACAAATTTGAATCGTTGTATAACTTCCTGGAAAATATCTTGACATCCAGTATTTTTCGAGAGGTGCTGATTACTGTTTAAATTGAGATTCTTTACAATACAGTCCAGGCTGATTAATGCTAATGGGAAATGTGCTTCAAAACAGCGATGTCTGGGGTTTTTGGGTTTTTTAAATGAAAAAAATCTACTGGATGTATATATAACTAGTATTCTGCCTGATACTATTTCTTGATGAGTGAAGACAATATTCAATACTTAGTATTGAATTAGATTATCATGACAGCCTGCCAAAATGGGTAATCAGTAATTTAATAAGAAACAAGCACAGAATTGTTGATGATTCTCCTAGCCATAAAGTTCCCATTTCCATCCTACCTTCTTCCACCCTCTTTCCCTCCCTGTAGCCTTCATTCTAACTCTCTCTCTCTCTTTTCCCTTTTTCTCCAGCCCCCTCCTAATTTTCATCTTCTGTTTCGCCCACCAGTCAGATGAGTTCTGATAAGGTGGTTACTATTTTACTTCTACATCAGCTCTGAAAGGGATTCCATTTTAACTTAGAGAAAATGCTGGCCATTGGCTGACAATTCATTTGTCACAAAGTTTCTAAGTGTCTGGAAAATTGAAATACAGCTTTTGATGTACTGAGAAAGTTCTGATGGACTCCTAGTCCTCCACTCCCAGCCTTAGAATTGAGTGTAGATAAATGCAGGTCAGCTTGTTTTGTTCCTGAAACAAGCTTCTACAATGGCACTTGCACCCTGGGACACTTGTTCCCTGGAGGACAGCCTCACTTTACTGTACTGCTCTGGGTTTGCCAGGCCCTGGTTCAGTTGTGTCAATTCTGCCTGCATCTGCAATATTTTCAAAGGGTCTGGAGCCTGAACTACTTTCGGAGACTTGAAGGGAGCAACCCCTGCACTTGGCTATCATATTGCGCTGGTGACACATGACACTCTTTGTGTACCTGCCGAGTTCAATATTGTGAAAACTGACACTCTTATTCTTGAAATGGGCCTTTTGGCAGCTTTAAACCTCTAAGTTGTTAATGGATGTGTTTCTTCCCCAACAGAACTGAATAAACCTCCTTGTTTAACCTCTGTCTCCGCTGCGACAGGCTGTGCTGAATCCAACACTGGGCTGTGCCCTGGCACTGGTGCATCAGAAAAGAAGTGATTCCCATACAACAGGAACTTAGATGTTTGACTTTGTCTGGGGAAAAAAGCTGTCCTAGGAGCTATAAAAGCAGGGAAAGAATGGCTTCATAGAATACACTACCTCCCAGAGTAGGAGTTTCACATTCTGCCCAACAAGGAAAAAAGAGACAGTTTCATGCATCTGAACTTATGCAAGCTGAATGAAATTATTTTGAGGGACACGCACTCCCACAGACAGGAGGACATTAAATGCCAGTGATATGCAAAATATTTTTTTATCAAAGGCTTTCTAAGTAACACAGGTGTTATCCCGAATTAGACCAATGGTCTGTTTAGTTCATTCTTGATTCCCCCAACATGGCCAGTAGTAGATGCCTCCGAGAGATATTCTAGAAGCACACCATAAAATGGCTGGATAGAATGGCCAATAGAGAAAACATTGTTTTTCAGCTTCCCTTTTTGTCAGAGGTTAGCTTAATCTGCATTAAGATGCTTGTTAAGGTCCTTAATAATGTAATTCGAATATTCTTACTGCCTGATGCATGGGACAAATTTTGCAGAGCATTCATGTTTCAATTACATACTTTATAAAATTCACTGACAGGAAGACAGAGACACTGTCACGCTATCACTCTAGATTTATGCTTTTATTTAATGCTGCCTAGAAAAAGATGCTACTGATTTTTGCAGAGCTGTTTTTGGGTCTGATATTTCTGCATAGTTTTATTGTATTTAAGAATACACCAGTAGATTCTTAAGATAATTTCTGCATTGTATTGTACATATGAAGTTGGTCAGAAAATGATTTTTTTTTTCAATACAGCGATTTAACAGAGTGAAATTGATTATGATGCCGGATCTCAAACAGAAGCATAAACTCCTTTCCTAGGTCACATGCTAGTACCCTGATAAGCAGCTGTGGCTTCTGTGGTCCTGCCTGTGATCTTTTGCAATCAAAGATTTACCTCTCAAGCTTATTCCAAACTTTCAAAAATTACAGAAGTGCTCTGTGATGCTTTCACTTTTGACCTATTTGTGTCAGACTAATAATAAGTGTTGTTGTTGCAAGATAACTAATTTCCAATAACTGAAAATACTGTATGCATTTAATGATAATAATTATGGTAAGAACTATGTAAGACTTCATTTCACGAATTTTGTCAAACATGACGGAAAATATCTCCGATTCTACAGTACAGCAAATGATCCATAAAGCCAATGTTTTGGTTTCTTTGTCAAACAAGTTAATTGAGGGTGAACACCATTTTTAAATGATATATAGGAATCATCAGTACTTTCTATCAAAGTTGGTGAGTATATTGACATGAAAGTCCATGGTAACATTCTAAATTGCCAGAGATGGTTTATTCTGGTTCAGGACAATCTTTTCTTTTGCTGATGCACCTTGGAAACACAGTCTGCTGCATGCCTTGCAGTCTCATGTGAAACTGGAAACCCTGAGATAATGAGGAGTAATGAAGGTGAAACCACAGCAGGCACTGCTCCTGCAGTACCAGGTTTTAGTTTTTAAAGCAGTCCAGTGGTTGGTAAACGAGAGAGGTACTGGGGAAGTTGCTTGTTCTCACACTGGGGAGAAGGCACCTCTAAGGGTGCCTGACACCATCAGGGCTTCTGAAGAGCTCTGTTCCTGGGGAAGATAACCCCACCAGCCAGCCCATGAACCAGACAGACAGAGGAAAACTGAGCCTCCTAACTTTCAAATCAACCTACCTCCTGAAGAACGCTTAAAGTGATCCAGCAAAGGAAAAATGCTCTTCTGAATCTTCTCTAACCCATTTTACCAGTTCCCTGTTTTGTTGAACCTGAACAATGTGACTGTGATATTGTTAAATCATGCAAGGTTTTGAGTTCTAATGCTGCCACCATAGCACAGCCATGAACTGTCTATAAAATTCTGTAGTTCTTTCTAGACATTTCTCAAACTAAGCAAAACTTTATGTATGTGTGTTATTTATTTGCATTGAATTCTGCAGCCAGACAAAGGAAGAGTGGTTTAATTTAAGGACTTGGCCAAAAATGGAAATCTGAGTATCCAACAATGTACAATAGTCCTCATGCAAGAGCCGCAAATACTCCTGATTGTGTTAGGAGAGAGAACTGTGTTTAGATGAGTGCCTGAAAACCATAAGTTGAGAAATCTACAACGAGCCAGTGCATCCCCCTAGATATCCTACAGGAGGCTTGCACCTACAATGTCCTGACACAGCAGGGATAGCACTGTGTGACTGTACTTAAGTGAAGGGATTGAACTCAAAAGTGCCTAAAAGAAGTCTAGCTGGTTTTGGAGAACTATTCAGAAATAAAATAGGCCTTTGCAATTACACATTTGAATTACTGTCCAGATTTCTTTAACTGCATTGACTAGACCTCCATTGCTTCTACAGGGACCTCATAGGCATAATTCACAGGCAGACACCACACTTAGGTTTCTACAGTTTAGATCTGATTCTGACCACAAATATCTCCATGTGCATATGATAACTTTTCAAGACATGCCCCAAGTACATTGTCATCTCCAAAGTGTTAAATGGCAAATAACAGCAAAGAAGGAATGTGGGAGGTCCATCCCTGGCCACAGCTGCCTCTCATGCCAGCTCCACCTCCTCGGAGGGAGGCTCCCCACAGGGGGAGGATTCAGGGCCATGAGACCAGCCCCTGCTCTGGTAGGGAGGTGTGCCCAGGGCCCTGGACCTTCCCCTTCTTCCCGAAGCTTCTGTTAAGATTGCTGTATCATTGGTTGTTGATGATTTATGTTCTAATTGGACCCCGGACTCTTGTACCCTCCCCTTGTCCCTCTTCCTATTGGTTATCCCTTCCCCTTATAACCTGCCGCCCGGGGGACAGCCCTTGGGATTCTCTTTCGCTTTCCCTCCTGAAAGTTGTGCACCCGATCCCTACAATAAAGGAGAGCACGAGGGAGACCCCCTCCCACAACCCTCTGTCTTGTCTCGCCTCCTTTACCAGCGGCACCTGTCGCTTTCCGCTCACCGGGAACAGCCCCACCTCGGTGTGAAACATCCACACAGTAGCTGTGGTGGGCCAGCAGCTCGTGTGCCATGTGAGGGCAGCCAGGAATGCCAGGCAGCTTCTTTTTGACTACAACAAAGGAAGAACTGTTTTTTCCTCAGATTAGTGAATATTAATTGAAGGCGAATCTGACTGACCTTCAAGGACAGATATTTCTTGATCCCCTGGGTTTGCCTGTTCCTCCTGTAACAGCACCTGTTAAAACAGGGTGTGTTACTAGCAAGATTTTGTTTTGAGGTATCTGCCTGCATGTCCACTGAACTGCGAAAAAAGTGAAAAAAACAGAGTTAACCTAAGTTCTTGATATGCTGAGATTTTTTTCTTTAGTTTCAGTTAGAAAACCAGAAGGGTGATGTGAGGGAGACCAGAGGGGCACAAGGTAAAAAAGTATATATCCTTTAACCACCATGGACAGGTGGTTACCACAACAACCTCTGAGGGAGAATTGTGTCTTCGTAACCCCTGTTGGCCAGGACAAACTTTCCTTTTGGAGGTGAGGCAAGCAACTTGCTTGCACACCTGCCCACACCTGGGCTTTGCAATAACTTGTTTTCAGACAAAAATAAGTAACTTTGGAAAGGGTATCCTGATTGCTTGAATTTGTTTTGGACTGGCATTAGTCTGGCAGAAATTTCCCAGTCCAAGCACTGCAATCTGATTTGTGACTCAGTTGAAAAAAAAAACCAAATCAACAACAACAAACAAATCAACAAACAAACTACTCTTTTGTATTTCAGGCAAGAAGTAGCAATTGTTTAAATATTCTTTATTCATGCTCAGCTCACTGACTTTCCTTACTGCTGTCAGATTATTGGTAAAGTGATTTTAGTTTTCCCTGAAGGACTGAATACAAGTAGTGAGGTTCTAGGCTACCCTGGAGAAAGGGGACAGCAATTATTATTCCCAAGAGTGCTCTAAGACTACATTAAAGCTGATTTTTTTTTTTTTCCTGCAGGTTACAAAACAATACCTGGGCTCAGGGTCTTTTCATCCCACAGCAGGTGCATCAGATTCTGCAAGAAATTAAGTGATAGGTGAGATAGATTGAGTACAGGTGGCAAAAAAATTTTTTTTTCTGATTTTGACATTTTTTTAAAAATTTCCAAATTATGGCAATATCTGAAAGCTGCAAATAGTTCCATTAACTTGGATTTTCTCAATCTATGGGGTCATACAATTTTCCATTTCAAAATATCTGACTTGTATCTCAGATACGAGTGATCAGATATGAGTAGACACAATAGAAGAAGGAAAACTTTCCACCTGTCAGATTTACATTCTCATGTTTTTAATCAGTTTTGGTATGGATTTTGAGGAACTTCAGACTCTTTAACATAGCATCTGCAAAATGGATTTTTGTAGAATGTTGAAGAGTGTGAACCTCCCCCTCAGGAAAGTAGGCTCAAATATATTGTAATTAAATGCGTTTTCAGAAAACCAGTATCTTATATTAATAACTGGTTACACATAGCTGTAACTGCTCCATAGTTACATATAGTATGAAGATTTTGATGTAATCTATTCATGCTCTGAGAACTCCTCTGTTTTCTATTATAAATGTGGACTTGGTAATGGATGGTTACTATCATTCAAATGACTTCTCCAAACACAAAATCAAAGTAAGATGTCTAAAATTTCTGTGTTATAAGCACACTAGGAGACATTGTGACAGTCAAGCTTGCTCAATTTATAAAGTATCTCTATGATCCATAGGATTCTTTTGATACTATTTTCACAAATAATTATTGCTTTACTTTGAGGTTTCTGCTGTAGTGACTCTTGACTGTATCTTCTCTTCTTTTTATAATGCCCAGCAAGACAATTCTAAATAGTAGGAATGACTTCTTTCCAACTGAACACTGCAGTGAGAAATTCCTAGCTGTTTCTTTTTCTTAGAGATGCAATAACAAATGTATAAATGATAGAATATGAAAACCCTGACACAACGTTGATCCACTGCTGCCACTTGCCTTTTCAGAAGTTGCTTTCGGCCGTCTTTCTTCTTTGCATGGTGTTTAATTGAAAAGTTCATTTGATCTAATAGACATGCTTTACCACTATAGGCACCTGTTCTGGGTTATGGACTGACTTCTTACCAAAATCTTGTCTGGGTCCATTGATACAGGAGCTTCTGCATGCAAGGATCTCCCTGTGGAGTTGATAAGTGAGCTGCTGATGAGCTACCTTTTCTTCACAAGTGCAATTTTCCCTTGAATGGTTGTTGATTATGAAGAATATCCTCCCTCTTATATCATTCAGATAAATGTCTTGTGCAAATAACTCTTTAAAGCTAGGTTCCAAGTACTGTGTATTTAGCAAAAAGTTACATTTACTACATCTCCTTGCACAACACATTTTGCTGCTTCATCCAGATCGTTTTCTCTCCTTAAGGTGGCTTATTCACTGTTCTCTTTTTAAATAATAAATTCAATGAAATCTGTGAAAAATCATCTAGCACAGTTTTGTTGCTCAATTAAGTATTGGTTATTCACACTGAATACGCCAAAATAATTTTAGCCAACAAATTATTACATCTTGAATTATAGTTTGTATTTGAGACTGAGGCAATGTTTAAACAAGGGTAAAATATTTAATATTTCTTACAGAGTAATTTCTTAGTGCTTTACTTATTTGGAAATTTTAACAGATAACCTTAGCAGTATTGAATTCCAAGTGCAAGTATTTTTGCGTTTGTACAGTAAACGCTCCAGTAGGTGTTTAAGTTGTTATTACCTCTGAGTGGGAGTAAACTTTTTGTGATATCCATGTCTTATTAGAATGCTCTGAAAATATTTTATTCGTTTTTTTGCTCTAAGTACCACTTATTTTTAACACAGAAAAGCAACAAGTTTTCTACTCAATTAATTGAAAATGAAATTTAAAAAAAAAATACACAAAAACCAGTGATGTTCCTTCTGATCTGTAAAGAGATTTTTAGTTTTCAAAATATGCATGGTCCTGGATTGAAACATGAAATCAAAACCTTAATACTGTAAATCTGCAAAGAAGTAGGAAACTGTGCAATAGTTTTCAATAATTCTGGGGAAAAAAAATCTCTTTGGATTTGTATAACTCATTTGCTTTTTAAATAACATTTAATTGTTTTGATACAGTTTTGTTTTCTTGCAGGATCAATGAGTCACTGCTTATGTTCTGCTAAAACAGAAGCTGCTATCCTTTGGAAGTGCTTTGATTTTCTCTCTTTTAATGTGTTGAGTTTAACATTTGCCTACCAGTGATCTGTATTTGCTCAGCATTTTTCTACAAATAGCACATATTCGACTGATACCTTTCTGATCAGAATGAATAGATACATACAATCAGTCATCTGTAAACTGAATAATATTGTCTGATGAAGTTCACAGGTTCAAATTAATCCCTGCACTTCAAGGTCTTTTCTGGATCACATGTCTTCTGATTCTGGTGCTCCCCCTTCTTTCCTGCCCCCAGCACCATCCTGACTGGTCTCTTCCCACATCTCGGTCTCTCATTTCAGCATTTATGTGTCATCTTGTCTCCAGCACGCTCTCTCCTGGCCTTCCTCCATGGCATCTACCCACTGGGAGCATCGTTTTGTTTGCTGAAGTAAAAGAGCTTGCTTTGAACCTTGCACTTGATCCCAGTCAATGATGATGTCTGAGTGTCATCTGTTAGCAGTGCCCTGAAAGATGGGTACCACGCTCAGCCCCTCCCTCTGTTGTTTGCTTTTGTTGTTTTTCATCTTCCACCATCCATTATTGCCTGTGCTGTGGCATTGCTGCACACTTTTTTGTCAGAGACTCAGGAGATCTGTGTTCAGCATGCAGGGCTGCACAGTTTGGGGTTTTTTTGTGAACTCAGATAACCCATCAATAAATCCACACATGTTTCTGTTTCACTTGTGCAGATAGATAAGAGGGGGTCTTGAAAATGAGTTCTTAATTCACATATAAACTGAGTATGTCTTAGTATATCTAAAGTGCCCTTTTGGCACTTTTACAAATATTCTGTTTTCATTTCTAGTGCTTTAGTTTCGTTTTTGATCGTTTCAGTATAATGCTGCTCTGTATACACGTAAAGCTACCAAGGAAACTCGTGGTACTGGAAATTTCTCTTCTGTACAGGGAGTGAAAAAGTAATTTTGGCTAGTTTTGTGAAAGTGTTTTGGGGGGTTCTGGGTTATGTCAGACTGCAGTCCCATATTCCATACCCTTAACTCAGGAGAGGGAAGCATAATGAACACATCTAATTCTGGAAGGGGACTGGAACAGAACACTCAGAAGCACCTGTGACTAAGACCAGGGGAAATATCCCATCTAGAGTTTGTCTTTCTGTAAGTGAAGATATCGGTGGCTTAAGTTATGAAAGCATTCTATATCAAATTAGTAGAACTGCAAGAATCGGACATCATAACCAGCTGCAAATGATCTGCAGCTTACAAAAATGAAGCTGTGCTATCCCTTAATGTATTATGTTAGAGTAACATAGGAGAGTTTATGATAAATCACAGAACATCCATGGCCTTTGAACTCCAGATATAGGCTCTGCCTTTTATAGGTTGTGAGGAATCTTGGGATTTTGACTGAAATAACCACAGGAAAACATGTCTCATTCATTTACAAATGAAATGCAAATTCACTTCTGTATTAGTATAAAAGTAGTACATGACAATAACCAGGGTTTTGTGTCAGGGTTCAAATGAGGGATCCTTTTTCTCCACAAAGCTGTTTTTAATACAAAAGGACTGTGATATTTGAATTGTAAAATATGAATCCTTAAAATTAAACAGACAAAAATACTAATGGACAAATTTAAAATACTCAGACAATTAAAGAAAAACACAGAGAAAGCAAGTCACAGTGAGAGAGAGAGAGAAAGGTGAATGTGAGATGTATTTTTTTTCTATAAAGGAGAAAGAAAAAATCAAAATATTTGATAATTAGTCAGAAAGGTATTCATCTACTGGCATTTCCTTTATAATGTTTTATGTATGAAAATAGTTTTTAAAATAAAATGTTATGGGCTTTCATTCAAATTGATATTATGTAGATTGCAGTGGTACTGAATGTCCAGCAGCAGGGAAGAAATAATGATGAACAGAGATATCTTGGAATGAATTGCATGTATAGCCTTGTTTTTCAGCAAGCAATTGCTGCAGGTACCATGCAGCAAGCCAAACACCACACATTGGTATCATGAAGAGTATAAAAAAATATAGGAATGGGTTTATTATTTTCTGTGAAGCACTCTCTGTTTTTATAGGCTGGTTCGTTTAGACTCTGCTGTGAAATACCTTAAAAGGTAACACAGTATTTTGACTACAGCAGTAATTTATTACACCAGTTAATCTTGTAAAATTGCCCTCTGGATGTAATAATTTGTTATTCTTTTATTAGGCCTTCTTCTGCATACCATGTTTATCATAAAGATGTCACCAGTGTGATGCCTAGCAACCAGTACAATGTTCCGGAGGTGTTTGCATACATTTTCCTGGGGGAGAGACCTGCCTCGTCCCTGCTTGGGAGAGCTGTCAGTGTATTCTGATGTATGAGGGATAAAAGGAGTCCCTGCTGCAGTCTGCAATAAGCTGAAGTCACGGCCTGAAAGCACTGACTTGGGCATCACTATGCTGTGTTAGAAAATGTGTCAATTATCAGATGGACTGCCTAAGGGTACCGCCTGGGTCTAGGTCATAAAACCATCAGGACTAAGGGGGAAAAAATTTGATGAGGAAGTAAGTTGAATTAATTGATAACTAGGAGGACTGTGTGTGAAATGTATTCAACATAATACACTCCCAGATATTTTCTCTCTTAAGCTTTCTTCCAGTGTAATCAATGAATATGGAAAGTATAAAATGCCTCCCAATTCTGGCTGAGAACCCTTTCAATCTATACACGCTTGCAATATTTTACTGACTTCCTCACTATTTAAAAAAAAAAACCTGAAAAGTCAAGAAAGACAAGGAGCTATAAAAATAAAAATAAAATCATGCTAATATTTTATAACTATTTTTCTATTATTGCAATTCTTAATATACTATGCAATTGTTTGTATGTGAATACAGTAGGGAGCACTTAAATGTCTAGCCTGAGGCCTGATTCATGAAAGCTTTATACACCATTTATGTAGGCATCTGTAGTGTTCACTCAGAAAAAGAAGGGAATACATATTTTTATAGCAAAGTTTGTTCCTCTGCACACCTACTTCCTGCCACCTGACTGTAGCTGTCAGTGACAGAAATGGCAAGAACATCAAGGATACTTTAAATACCTGGGCTACTCAGAAATTTAGATGTAATAATTAGTGTTTATACCCTAGAAGTGCAGCACCCTGCACATGAGTACTTGAGGCACATTTTGGCCATATATAACACCACCAACTCATCATGACCTAGTGCTTTGATAGGACAACAAAATTTGAGTGCTTACCAGAGACATGGAATCATTCAAGATGAGTTTATAATCTGTATAGATACACCCCAGTTTGGGATGTGTTTCTCCTTAACTGAACAACCCAACTCAGCAACTCATTGTTTAAATGCCACTGAGTCCATTACTTTCATTACACATACTTCCTTGCTCTCAGGTTTCTTGAGACAAAGTGTTCCCAAGTAAGTATCGACCACCTTTAACATGCTCATTTCTCATTAATTCAGCTCTCATAGGAAAGCAAGCTACTCACGCGGAGGTCTCCAACATTTAGAAGTACCTTTCACTTGCTGCTGGAATGCGACATTGTGAGAGCACTGTTGTGCTTTGGCTCTGAGTGTAAAGTCAGTACTTCAATAAAAAGAAAAAGCTGCTTCTTATCACATTGATAACAAAAATTCACCTCTCTGTCCAAGAGAAAATTTGAAGAGGGACAAATAAAGGCCTTTTTGTCACTTTTCCTCTTTGACTCCATCCACTCTTTAGAGAAGACCTTTCCTTGTGCAGCAGTGCATGATTTTGTACAAGGTGGACTGCTGGAACAGCCGCACACACGAATGCAAGACATTCTTTGTAGATGAAAGGAAAAATACAGTATAACATCACCCTTTTGAAAACAGTCTGGGAATTGCAGCCAAGAACTTCTGACTTTTGCTTGGCTGGTTTCTCCACACTCAAGACAGGGAGGGAGCAAAGAGCCCTGCCGAGCCTTTCACAGCAGCTAAACACAAGTGCTGCCTGTGCTCCTTGCTCTCTGCCCTGGGAACCCTCATTCTGCAAATTCCTGGGAGAGTCATATCTGAATCCACAGAAAGTTTGAAAAATCATAGAGAGAACCAGTGAGAAATTGGAGTGCCTGTTGCATGAAGCCTCTAAATCGTTAGAGGGAAAAAAACCAAAACACAAAACAAGCAAGCAAAAAACACCACCCCACCCCCACATGAATTGGTTAATAAGCTCATGTTTTTAAACTTCTCTGGGAAGGAACATTCTTGGAATTTCCAAGACATTTTCCCTGTTAGCGCTTCCAAAATATTTCTACATATTTCCAACTATTCTCATGATGTCTAGAGCACTCTGTACTCTTTCCTCCAGGCAAATATCTGAGTATTGCATGGAACAACAACCTATTTCTCAGGAGATGTCCATGTATCAGGCCTTTAAGGCCCACAGCTGGAGTAGTCAGACTGGCACCTTACTAACACACAGAGGATCTGGAAATTAATTTTTGAGAGAAAACTGAAATTAGCTGGAGAACTGAAGTCATTGCAGGGAGAGTTTTGATTCTGGAAAAAGCCTACTTTCCACCTGACAGTCACTCTAGTAACAAATTGCACAAAACTCTTGAGAAGCACATCTGGATCCTGAATTTAGTGGGAGCTCTGTGCAAAAAAAACATGACCCGCATTGCTAAACAGGCGAGCAGATGCATGCTAAACCACCTAAAGTGTTTTGCTGGTTCTTTTTTTTTCTTCGGTCAGCTTCATTTCCAAGTCCTGTGATTTGCAATAACCAAGCCTGGACATGGCAGGAGCATGAATCCCTGTGCCAGATGACAGTCTGATAGAATCTGGGGTAATCTTCAAGGCAGACGTAGATGAAAGCAAATGTTTCTTGAACTCACGTCTACCAAGGTGTGACTTCAAGTTTAAGAGGATCCCAGACCACAAATGTAGTAATATTTGCCTTTGGATGTCTTGTTTAAAGAAATCTTGAACTGCCAATACAGGCCAGCTTTATGAGGCTGAGATTTTGGCCCTCAGTCTATGGAAGAAGCTCTAAATTAAAAAAAAAAAAAGTAACATGCAAGACTATTTCCTTATTTTCTAGGGATAAAAAGTCCACCAAAATCCAGAAGCATCCCTAGAAAGCTACAGAAATTAAACAAACCCTTCCTGAGTGGTAAAATGAAGGGATTATGACACTTTTAGTAACAATTGCGGGAGAAATAATCTGAGGTTGAGTTCCCATCTACTAGCTTCTCCATCTGATATACAAAAACATCTCATAACTATAAAGGTTAAATAGGAATTAGGAATTTGGTGATATTTCTGTGTCTTCCCGATTTAAGTTGTCTTTTGTGAACAGCTTTTTCTTTTATCCTGTGTTTTGACAGTTATGTTTCTGCCCCTTGTAAAACTCAGACATGAGAAAATGCAGGTAAATAGTGAAAAGAAAATTAAGGACATTCTCCAAGCTTCATATGGAATCTGTTTGGAAATAATTACAGTGTTGAGCATTAAAAAAGTGAAGATGGAAAGCTCTTATTTGGTCTGTTTCATCCTTAACACATAAAGAAATAGGCATTACTGGTTCACATCTGTATAGTCACTGGAGGTAACAAAATAACCTATCACTGATTTCAGTAGAGAAGGAAAAATTCTCAAACTGTCCAAAGACTTCTGACATTTCCCAGTAAACCCAAGAAGGCCAAATGTTACACTGTTGTAACTGACATTCTTTCTGCTCTTTACAATCTGAAATAATCAAGTGTTATGCTACAAAGGCAGAAATATGATGAGTTCAGTTTCCAATATATGTGTCAATATGACAGAATTCTGACAAGAAATGTGGGGCAATTACCTCTTAAATATACGATAATAAAGGACAAATCCTGCTTCCTCACACTGAGGAAGAATCCTATGAGCCTGTGTCAGTACCGGATTCAGCACCTGGAATCACAAACATTTTCCAAAGGATGAAAAAACTCAGTTGGAATAAACAGGCTGCTGGAGACAAAACCAAGTTGCTCAGAAGATGCATATGTGTTTGCACAAAGACATTAATTTTGTCTTCCCATTGCCTTTTTAAGGATAAAAAAAATGAATTTGGTTTGAATAAAGCTAAGTTGCCATCTTAGTGTAACTACTAGTAAATATAGCAGCTATTTTATAAGTATTGCTGTCATTTTCTTTGACTAAAGTTACAGAAATTCTTTGAATTTTATATAGGGGACTAAATTTGTAATGGAAAATGATGTTTGATGGTGTTTAAATGCAGAGTATGTCACTGTATAAAGCATAGGGCTCTTTTAAGTTTTTTTTTTTTAACTTCTTGACATGTGTCACAATTTGGAATTCTGCTCTCATGGGATAAATGCCAGATTACATGGTGTAGTATTTTTATCCTCTGTACTTTCACTGTAGAAGCATACAACATCAAAGAAGAGGCAGATCACTCACATCAGCAGAAAATGGAATAGGACTATAATATGCTTGCTTTGATCTCTCCTTCTAATAATTATCTTGGCTACATGCATACATTGAAAGTAAGATTTGAATTAATAAGGCCAAGAGACCCTGGAAAATGTAAGAAGGATATCTGAATCCTAACTTTGACTATCTTTAACAAGATAAACTGCAATTGAGCCTACAAAGTTGTGGATTGTTCATTTAAGGCAATAATCCTTAAATGTTATTCTTTCTTTAACTTGTCACCACTGCATTCATCAGAAGCAATCAGTCTAATTAAGACAGTATCTTTTCAAAATCACACCTAGATTTGGGATGGAGAGGGTGCTATTTAGCTGGCATCCGTTTGATTTCATATAGGTTTTCAAACAGGAGGGCCTACGGTAAAAATCATTAAATTTATATAAAAAAAGTCATCACTACACAGTCTGTTATCATTAAAAACTATTCTAATATTGCCTTAGGAAAGATATTGCTTTTGATATGGAAAGTAAATCAAATCATCCACATCCATACAGGATTTATGCAGAGGAAAGAAGCATATTGCATGCCTGGTCAGTTATTTTATACATTTTTTTAACCAGTGTTTATTGTTATATTGTGTTTTGGGAATCCTATTTCTGCCCGATGTGAGTAGAAATTATAACATAAACAGGGTGGTTATGTGTGAAATCCTCATATGGTTAATACAGTCTGGAAGAAAGAAAACCTACTGCAGTTCACCAGTCCCAGAGAAGGAAAGTTTGTCATTTTTCTGCTTCATTTCTGATATGTGTGAGTTACATCAGTTGTTGGGTAGACAGCACATTACTCCCAAAGCCAGATGTTGCAACTTCAAATTATTGTTTGATAAATCTTGGCTGAGCTACTAACCATCATACTAATACAATGCCCTGCAGTGTACAAAGGGATGCATAATGTGCTAGCCAGGCTGACTTAAGCACAGTGTGAATTAAATGAGAGCAGGCACGTCTATGGTTAATATACCAAACACTGGTTCCAAAAAGCCACTTGAACAAAGACAGTCTGTCAAAACAGCAGAGGCTGCTGTTGTCCTCAAAATCCCAGTCAAAGGTTAAGAATGTTCTTTTAAAACGGGGTTAGCTGGGCATACATGCAATAGATCAACATGCAGAAAGAAGAGCTTTGAAGAAATGCTCTCTCTGCTGAAAACAGGCATGCTTTTCTCATCTGCTGAACTTACCTGACAGTGGATGGGAGTTGCAAGAGAAAAGGTTTGATTCAGCAAGGATGTTAGGAACAGCTTTGTTAAGTTCTGAGACCAGCACTTCTAATTGAAGCACCAGCAGCACTAAATACTCATCGCCTGGTAGTCCCATGTCAGACAGAGAAACAAAAGGAAGTGTTTGTGAGTGGCTGTAGGTATCATCAGGACAAATTTCTCTACAGGGAAACTTGCCATAGACAGTATGATATTTACAAAAAAACCATGATGTGCTTCAAGAGTCACTGCTGGTCTCCTGCCCTGAGGTTCTTACACTTTCAGTAGCTACTGAGCTCCCATGCGTGCCAATGAAAATTCAGAAACCTGATTTTTTTGTCCTGATTTGCCAAGTTCTTTTCTAGGTTTCAGTGTGGGGGAATATATCACTTGAGTTAAAGTAGTGGCTGGGAGTACATGTAAGCAAAAACTTCCCAGCAGTTGTTACATGCTAGCTTTCTCCAGCTGCACAAAGCCCAGCTGCAGCATGTTTGGGCTCGGGTTCCCATCAACCCAGCCACTTCTGTAGAAACTTTAGAGTGGCCCCGGGGTGATTTAAGGGAGCACCTCATCCTTCTTGGGCCTGGGAGGTAATTCAGCTTGGCTGTACCTTCTTAACATTGCCAAGAAGTGGTTATGTTCAATATTTCTTTCCAGTTGCACCAAATTGTTGTGGTACACCGTTCTAACAGGGGGAAATACTAAACATCCACAGAGGTTTTGGAACACAGAAGGCTTCCTCCCAGTGAAACTTCAACATCAGATACCTTTAAAAATGTCTCTAGATATTATGTTACAATTTAAGGACATAGGGGAAGTTTCGTTTTATTTATATGTCCCAGAAATAATCCAAGTAGGTGCTATGGTAATAAAATACTGTGGTGAAGGACAATCATAGTATAATCTCATCAGTGGTGGTTTAAATATATCTGTTGAAAATATAACTATTGAAACTGACTGTCTCTTCACAGTACTGGCATATTTCTGAATTCATGAGACACAGAATTTTTCTTCTAAATGTTAGACTCTCCTAGGTAAACAGCTGTAGTAGGTTGACACTGTCTGCACCCAAGCATCCACACAACCACTCACTCACCACCTCCAGTGGGATGCAGGAAGGAATAGGAGAAGAAAAATCTACAAAACTCACGGGTTGAGATAAAAACAGTTTTGTAACTGAAGAGGTTAAAAAAAAACCCCAAAAACACTAGCATAAAAACCTCACCGCAAGTGATGCAAAATCAATCACTCCGCCATTTCCCAGACAGACCAATGCCCAGGCAGTCTCTGAGCAAAGACCGAGCTCCCAGCATATCCTGCATAGATTGATAGCAAATATCATGGGCTATCCCTTTAGCCACCTCAGCTCAGCTGTGCCAGCTGTGCCCCCTCCCAAACTCTTGTCAATCCCCAGCCTATTCACTGGGGAGACAGAGTAACAGAGAAGGCCTGGATGCTGTGCAAGCACTGGTCAGCAGCAGCCAAAACACTGATGCACTATCAGCATTAATTTGATCACTAATCCAAAACACCTTAAAGACCACTATGAAGAAAATTAACTCTATCCTAGTACAAAAGCAAATATTTGTACTCAAGGTTTTCCTGACCTGGTGGTTTGACCTTCAGCTTTTGAAAGAAGATGAATCAGGAGCATATCTGAATTGTCCATTGTATAAACCACTGAGACCGAAAATTGCTGTCAGCTAATGCAAGCTATGTTGCAGAGAAGAATGCAGAGTGAAAACTGTGCATTGTCAGATGGTGAGAAAGCTGTTTCACAATTTTGTCATTATGGTGAGGGCTCAAGGACAGATCTGGTTTCACTTCAGTAGAACTGGAAAAATAAGGAAAACAAAAAAACAGGCTGCTGAGATCCTTGATACCACATGGCAAAATTTAATAAATTAAGGAAAGTAGTTAGAGACATCAGTTACATTAGGAGCAGTGAGACATAACTGTTTAGGAAGTTTGGAAAGTCTTCAAATCTAAGATATCAGACTCTGTATCCAAAGCAGGGATAAAGCACTTATAGGAAGGAGCTCCTGAATACATTTGAAAGAATAATCACGCCAGGAAAAAATACACTGAAAAACAGAAAGCCTACGGGGAATAGTAAAAAGTCTTTCTGTTTTTATCTAGAGACATGAAAAAGTTGCTAAGAGCCAAGTTAAACTTATACTGATAAAGAATGTTAAAACAAAGGACAATTTGTTCTTCATCAGTATGAATTTGAAGAAGAGAAAAAAGAAAGTGTGCTATCCATGGGGTACATTGGAAAGTATTTTCAAAAGTCCACAGTAAAATAGAAGGGAAGAAAACCTACAAAACTTCATTTTCCTGTAATGGGTTGATGTTAACACAACTGCAAAAGGCATATGGGCAATGCAAAAAGACAAAGAAATATCTGTTCAATCAAGTCAAAGAGAAAAAGGAAGAGAAAAGGAAAAGGAAAAAAAAGGAAAAAGGAAAGGAAAAGGAAAAGGAAAGGAAATAAGAATAAAAAAAAAAATAAAGAGATGTAGTCAACCACAAGCTCTTTAATATGAGATCAAATGACTCTATCCAGAACTTGAGGGAAGGGTTGTTTTGGTTTTTTTTAAGAGGATATATTTTCAAAAATTAAGATTTTATATTTCAATTTTTTAAAACATTAAAAATTGAAATAAATGGATTAATGAATAGTTTTTCCAGGTTTAGTGAAAGAATTAAATAATGTTTTAAAATAAATAATAATACAAAATGTTTTAAATACATTGCATTACAATACAAATAAATTATGTTTTGAAAACATAAAAAATTTAAATAAATTGATTAATGAATAGTTTTTCCAAGTTTAGTAAAAGAAGGTTAGTAGATCAATACAACAGAGATGTATATCTGACCAATTGCTAGACAAGGGATGTGAGGCAAACATTCCCTCTAGAATGAAAACAAAATAAGAAGGGAGAGAAATAGCTTGAGAAATTGTCTGAGGTTAGTTGACAAGAAGGAGTGTTGACAGTGTTGGGGGAAAACTTCTTTGGAAGCCCTCATGGATGTGTCTTAGTATCCACACTGCATTAACACTTCATTAACAGCCTTTTGACAAAAAAGATCAAAGCATAGTATATTAATGCTATCTGATGATACTGGCAGTGGAAATTGTCACTAGTGAAGAACAATTGTGGTACCATAGTGAAATACCCCTCTGTCTTTGAAAGCCACAAAGTTGTAAGTTGGATAATGTTTAGTAACACCAGGGAGCTAATGAAGAAACAAAGGCAAACCAGCTGATGTTGCATGGGAGCAGAGGGAATGATGTGTGCTCACCTGGTCTTACACAGCTAACTGCTAGTTAAGCTGCCACTGTGACAAAACCATGAAAAAGAAATGTTATCCAGGGATCTAAAGGCAAGGATGCACTTGTACCCCTGAATACTAATGAAATTTCTCTGGGAATAATTAGTACCAGTTGTTCTTCCATCATCAAGGCTGTTCTATGGAGGATGGGGTGCACATAGTATGAACTGAGTGTCTGGGAGACAGGAGAAGCCCTCAAAGAATGAAGGTATATAATCCAATTGCAAGAAGCCTGGGAAGTGCCTGATCAAGTAACTACCACAGAAACAGAAGAGTTCTCGAAATTAAAAGATCTAGCTGGTCTTGCATTGAAAAATTTTCCCATCATGGCAATTACATTCTGAGTCAGAAATTCTCTGCTCATGAGGGGCTAATGCTGTGTTGTCCTGACTGAGAATCTCTTCATGCTGCCAAGCCAGAGAGCATTGATACAGAAATTTTTATTTTATTGATGACTCCAAAGACTAGAAAAGACAAAAGTACTTGCATTCTAGAGAAAAGAATAGGACTAACAAAAGCTGAGATAGCCTTCTAAGCTAAAAAAACAGATGCAAAATTAATGTGGTTTCTTTTTCTCTTGTTCTACATACCAGTGCTGTCTAAGTGATGAACCAGTGCCATAGAAACTTTCATTACCCTAAGAACATGGATTAGAAATCCTAGTTGTCATTCTTAAATGAATAAACTGTTGGCTGCAAAACAGGGGTTGACTTTTGCTGGGATATGCACCCTTTTTTTCAATAAATGTTTTTATATATTTTCAGTTCAAAATTAGTGAAAGCGTGGCTCCTCATCACTGCAGTTCACTTAGGAAGTTTTCTCCATATGCACGACGTCTTTGTCACACAAGTAGGCAATCTTCATATTTAAAATCTGATTTTATGAGAACAACCTTCCTTGCCTAACAAGTAAATAAGCAAAAGCAGACATTAGAAATTTAATGGAACTATATTTTTATGAATACCTTTTCTCCCTCTATGACAGGTTTTTGATTAGGTTTTTTTCCTTCCTTGTGCTGCAATCATCCGTACTGCTTTTGCTGGTCTTTTTACTTTTTCATCATGAATGTCTGGAATATTTTATCCAGGCAAACATGCGTATTCATGTATGAATGAGCCTATTTGCATGTGAATCAACATATTTATCCACAAACAAGTTTGGCGGTTTTTTCTGCTGAAAGTGCTTGCCCAGCTGATCTCTATATGCACATAGCAGAAAACTGTACACAAAAATAAAATTGAATGTAAAATCTGCTAGACAGACAATAAATCCGGCCTATATACTTCTTTCCTTTCTAGCAGCCAAAACTCCAGCTTTCCTTTTTTCTTTGAAATAAAATATCAGGAAACCACATATACAGTGAGATTCTTTCCCCTCCCTCCCCACCACCTCCCACTGCAGGAATGAATTCTGCAAGTGTTCAATGCACAGAATTCCAGTTAAAGCCATTAAAAACTGCAGGTGATCAGCACTTTTTACAGGCTGATTTTTTGAGGAATCACCCACAAAAATGTGCATGCCTTTCTCCAGGTGTTCACAAAGCTCACTTCACACACCTGCCATTGTCATTGGGCCAATGCAACCTACAAATGTTGCTTCTCCTCTTCTGTTAGCCAAGGTTCAGTCTTAAGCCTCTCCAAAGATTAGTCTGTCTTTCTTCTTTCTACTCTTGAGAGACTGAGAGAACAAACACTTCATTTTCATAAACATTGTCAAAATAACTGTGATGAATTCTGCATTTTCCATCTCTCTATTAAGTAATAAGCATTTTGTGGGTCTTATTTGATTCTCATCATTAAGATAAAAAATTGAGCTTAAATCTTTCCATGATAGAAACAGTCTTAATAAGCCTTCTTTTGTTAATTTCTAACAATATGCATTATTTCCAGACCATACATTTTAATTATAACAGTATAATATGTATAGTGTTTTTAATTTATTTGAGTTTACATATATACGAATAGCCATGCTAACAGTTTACAATGCTAACTGCTCCAGTGTTGCACCTTTGAACCCAGTCAGTAGCCAAAGACTAGATAAGAATTTAAAAATTGAAGACACACGTAATGAATAACAGTTAGATTATTTACTCCATTAACAACATTTCTGATTGTTTCAGTGCCTTGCATTACAGCTTGAAAATAGTAGAGCAAAAGAGAGATGTTCCATGCAGAGTAAACCAGGGTGCTATGGAATAGATGGAACAAGTTCCAAGATGAGGTAACATTAACTTGTAAAGGTTAGGCAATCTGCTGAGAAAAGAAGAAATATAATATGCGAGTTAAACACCCACATTACAGAAAAGGAAGGGAGGGAAGGAGGGAGGAAGGGAGGGAGGAAGGAAGAGAGAGAGAAAGAGAGAGAGAGAGAGAGAAAGAGAAAGAGAAAGAAAGAGAGAAAGAGAGAGAAAGGAAAGAGAGAGAAAGAGAGAGAGAAAGGAAAGAAAGAAAGAGAGAGAGAAGGGAAAGAAAGAAAGAGAGAAAGGAAAGAAAGAAAGAAAGAGAAAGAAAAGAAAAGAAAGGAAAGAAAGAAAAGAAAGAAAGAAAGAAAAAAAAAAGAGGAAAGAAAGAAAGAAAAAAAAGAAAAAGTTCTGTGTGACAAATATCTAAAATATTTTCTGGATACAAGAAATGCTCCCAGGTCAGATACATTTGTAAACACTATCCATTCAGCTATAATAGCTAATAAAAATATGCATGAATTGCAATAATTTGTGAACCAAAGGAAACACTAACATTGCTTTAAAATAGTTTGATGTATGTTTTAACTATGTCTAATTTAAAACATTTCAAGCCCAAGTAATAAAAATGTCATACATAGAATTGCTTTGCCATCTTCCCGAGTTCAGGCTGGAAGCTGGAGAAAAGGTAGTTTTCCCACTATCTACATGATACTAGGAATCTTTGGAAAAAATATAAAAGGAAAGGTATAGAAGTTTAAATTAATGATATTTAAGTTGGACGCGTTTTCTTCTTTGTCAATGATTTTCATATGATTTCATACTCTTTACTGTTTAAAAAAAAAAGATGATATCCAGCTTCCATACCATTTGTTCATTCCCCTCGTCACTCTAGAGAAAAATCACAGAGCCACCCAGTAACCTGGTACAAATGGCAAACCTTTCTCCCTGCTGCCTAAAATTCGGAGGTCAGTAGTGATGGAGGGTGGGATTAAGGTAAATTTATCCAGTGTTCAGTCAATTCAGCAGGACCAATTCCCATTTACCTAGAGACCCTTTATAATGTTGTGTAGGGTAAGAGGCTTTAAATTACGTACATTTGCGACCACATTAAGGTCCTTTGTGTAAATGAGAATCATCTGATCTGAGCCTCTCCAGTAGCTACAATGGAGCATTGGATCAGGAAAATATGCCTATTATTAACCAGAGGTATTAAAGGTCCTCCTCTTATGAGCTTTACAATTCCACAACATGAATCACGATCTTCTTCCTAAGAAAAAATGAAAAATAAAAAGAAGTGTGCCATTTGCACATTGTTCATATCTGATTTTATAGAGGCAATTTCTCAAGACTTCCATGAATGGGCAGGACAGCACAGATATCCTGTTCCCTTACATGGCTGGCTAGCAGAGTGTAACTGGTTTATTGCTTACTCACTCACAGTCACTTTTTAGCAGGGAAAAAATCCTTATTCTTTTCAGTTTTTGCAATCCCAGTGAAAAACTAAATGTGTAAAAACGTGATGTATTTGGCCTGCTCCCGTTAAAGTTAAATACAGCCTTTTCAATTTACACTTCCGACAGAAGATATGTGACAAATGACATAGTAATTTTCTTATTCCTTCATGTTCATAAAACATTGATAATATGATTTTTACCTTCCCTTTGTTCTCAATTAAATGAAATGTTCCAATACAATTAATGTGTTCTTGCAATTTAGTTTTTCTTTAGAGGTTTCTCTTGCCTCTGATTAACAGCATTTTCTATCCATTCTGAGAACCCCCAACTGCTATTCAGAATGTTTCATTATGCCTGGCAGCTATCAATACAATTGTGAACCAATATCATTTTAATTGTTTCACTAATAACTTGTTTTAAATGATTCAACAGTCATCAGGAAAGATAAGTGCTCTTGTACCCTGCAGGCTTGCAGGGATGATGGTATGAGGCAATGTAACAGAGCGCTGTATCAGAATAATGAAACTGTATGCACAAGATAATGACAAAGTACTTGCATTGCCGTAAAGATAAATGAAAACAGTAGATCTTCTTTTCATTGTAATATAACATCCATTTCTATCTCCCATCTCAATCATTAGACTTTCCAAACAGATTACTACACAAATACACATATGCAACATGTCCCACAATAATAACTGCATGCTCCCATCTATCCAGGCAGATGGTGAATGATGGAGTTAACGAGCTTTACAAATGCTCTTGTTAATTAACAAAAATTGTTACTTTCTCATTTGAGGGGGGCTTATAAATTAGACTTAATTACACTAGATAATTGCAACTGCCAGCTACTGTGCAACTCACTCATGTTCTGTTCTTTCAATGGCAAATCAACAATTGCAACCCTTGCCTATTTGTGTAGATGAATTTAATAAGCAAACAGCCCTTTTATGTTAATGGTTTACTGGCATTCATGGGTTTGGCAGGAGAAATGTGCTGGGGGAGGGTTTGCTAATGGCAGCACATAATCATATTAATTAAAATATAACTGCCATTTAAAGATTTGTAGTGTAGAATTAGAGCATGTTGGGAACTGAGAAAATCAAGCTAGAGTGCATATTAGCACCATTACTCTGTGCTCCCTGCACAGCAGTCAGCAACCTCATGTGTCATAAATGTAATTTATGAGTGCTGTTTTCTTTGAAATATGTGTTTTTAGTTCACTCATTAGAATGTAAAAATTTGCAATGTCTGCTTCAGAAGGTTCAAAATAAATTCGCTTAGAGCTGAGACCCATGATCTGGTTTTAACAAATCCCTCAACAATGAATTTTTTTATTACTTGTATAATTTCTTATTGTAAAACCAAGCATTCTGTTCTTTGAAGATGGATTCCATGTTTTATTGCAAATGTAAGTTACACTATCACTACAAATTCTATATTATTATACATTTTATAATTCAGTATCATTTTTATGGGGCCTTTCATAAATACAACCCCTTTTTTTGTTTGGCTTTGGAAAAATTAGAGCAAAAAAATGTTACCACTTTATATTTGGCCATGTCGAAACACAGTGTAAAAAAAGCTTTTGAAAGCTTTGGGTTTTTTCTGCTTTCCTGGATTCCCTTATCAATTTACAGGCACATTTTTATCTAAATCAATTCCACTTATGCAGCTTCCTCAAAAACGCTGAGATGTATTTTCTGTATAGTGTAGTTACTTATTTGCTGGCATCCCTGGGAATGCAACTTCCCACAAAGTCCCTCCGAGAGAAAACGATCCCTGGAATTAGAGGCATGTGAGTGACAAGAGGCAAGAAATTGGAATCAAAGTAATTTTTTAATTTTTAGCAGTAGAGAGGCATCATGGCATATTATTTATGCATATATACGTGTATTCATATGTGTTACAGAATGTTATACAGATGTTATGTGCTTATATGTCAAACGTTTGTATAACAGTATCTTCAGCAATAGTCTTTAGCACAGTTTAAAAATCATTATTATATTGTGTCATTGGGGCTAATCGCATTGTCTTTCCAAACTGCAGAAATCAAAAATAGCTGAAATCCCAAATATGACGTGAAAGTTTGTAATTTGTTTCAATATTTGTTTCTTTGTTTTCTTTTTCTTTATAATGCGGATCTGAAAAGCAAGGCACTGAAGAGGAAATCCCAATCCCTCTGTAGCCAAAGACAAAATCCCATCACCTTGTGAAGGGTGCCTTAACTCTCAAGTTAAGGAAATTCTCAGCAAAATGGAAGTGTTATGGTACCCACAGGATTTTCGGCCTTACAGGCTGACAGCACAGAATTGGAAGTGGCACTTCTGTCTCTTATTATTCCAAAAAGAATTGTCACTGGGGAATATTTCAGCATCTAGCAATCAGGGACTTCTGATTCTTCAGCTGTTATGAGAGATATTGCTGTCTTTTCACAGATGACATTAGGTGGAATAATTTCATTTTTGGCCCCCCCGCCCCCAAATATGCGCCCTAATATCTGTATCTTATCTGATGTAATTGACATGACTGTAATGGTTGTTTATAAGACTGACTCTAGATCTGACAATATATTCCAATGTTTTGATATTATCACTGCATATTATTATACAGGCATGATGGACAATCACTGACAGATATTTGAGCAATTACAGCATATTTTATTGACAATTCTACACTGTGAGTATACATTAATTATAGTAGAGACTATATCATACCAGTGACAATGATACTACTCAGAGCACAGCTGAAATAAAATCTTTATAAGCTAATGTATTAAAGTGGAATTGTTATGAGTGAAACTAGAGGTCTGCATTTCTTTGTTCTAAGTTAGTAGTCTGTTGTGATGGGCATAAAAAAGATTGTAATTTTTAGCAAGTCTGCTAAAATTTCTCTATAAATAGAGGTGTGTTCTACGCTGCCTGGTCATCAACAGGACTCTTGCAAATAAGCTTTACATTATAAGCAAATGAATCTCCATCATTACATTGATTGCTTTAGAAGTTATCTGCTGAAAAGAGGAAAGTCTGTGACTGGATGTGGTGCCTTGATAATAAGTGTGTCCCAAACCATATGCACTCTGCACAGAAAGCAAAGATTTGGCTTTTAGATGACCAGGACTTCCTTTTTACTCTGTGACAGTAATGATCTTCACAGTTCTCGATAACAAAGAGCCTGATTCAATGTCCAGTGAATATAATACAGGTGAGAGGAATCACAGAAAATCAGAAAAAGCTTTAAATAGATGACAGGATCAGTTCTTGAAGTTTCAACAAAGAATTTCCTACTATGAGAATTGCAGATAAGCCACCTCAATTTTATTTTCTTCTCATATGCTCTTTTGCCAAAAATAATAACTAGCAGAATTGAGTTTATGTGCAGAAAGTCTTCACTGAGCAGTCAGGGAACCTGCAGAGGAGAAAAATGCATAACCTGGAGGGGAAAAAGCACATCCTCATTCACACAAGTGCATATGGGCTGCCTAGTCACAGTGCCCCTGTAGATGGGTGAGTGGTCAGCAGAAGAGACTGGGGCTGAGGAAGAGGCACTCAGGGAGAAAGGCAATGGTCTACAAAGCAGTGGACTCCCAGAAGCTCAGGCAAGAGCTCCCTGCAGCAGGGAGCAGGGCCTGGGATCCCTGAGGCAGGCAGGCTGAGCTTGCAGATCCACCCACAATACGAGCAGTCTGTGACAGCAATCCCCATCATGGTGATCCCTCCCAGGTTTGAGATCTTGCTTCTCCACATTAGAATTTGCCAGCTGTCTGTAACCCTTGGCCACGAGCCCTGGATCAGGTACTGTGCCACGATGGAGGGTGTTTCTTTCTTTGCCATGCTCAAAGCAGCTTTTTCCCAGCACTCAAGGGTGTGTTTCTCCAACAGCCTGCAGTCCTTTAGAGCTCTTGGCCTCTGTGTTCAGGCTGCACCCATATGTCCAAGGCCTGTGCTGTTATCCTGTGTGTTAACACCAGCAGACACCTGGTACCAAGCTCTGGTACACAAAGCATATTCTCATAAACAGCTGATAACAAGCTTAATAGGCCAGGAGTAAGGTGTTCCATAGTTAGTACAAGATAGATTGAGCACAAGGTCTGTGGTCCATTACTGGCAAAGATAACACAGCTTTTACCATGCCACAGGACAAGAATTATAGATTTTTTTCTTTTTTTTTTTTTTCCCAAAAATAAACAAAGACACCAGCTGGAAAATTTACTCATTCTGAAAAAATACAAAACTCCTGGATGCTGAATACTTTTTAACTGATGAGTCTTACAGCAATGGAATCCTGTAATTCAAGACAAGAGAGGTGGTTGTGTTTTCTTTCCATGTGGTTTGTGTCAGTGTTCATACTACTGAGGCACGAAATTATTTGGTCAGCTTGGTTAATTTTTCTCGCCTAAACATAGTGAAATCTGATTACATAAAGATGTGTCATTGCATGCCTTTATCAAGCTAAATGGCCGTCTTGTGACATGGGAAGATGGACTGTAAAAGGCCAGCATTCCCCAATGGTGCCATTTTCTTATACAAGTATTATCAGAAATAGGGAGGTGCAGTTGTTCAGTAGAGGAGACATAAATCCGTTATCATGGCATTCATTCTAACTAGAAACAGCCTTCTTCTTCTGTTACCACTTTTCCCCTCACTAGACAGACAGCACAGCTGGTTGAATAAATTTGCTGCTTCCTGGAAATCTGCTGGTCGGTACCATGTTCCTACCTCTGCAATCTGGGTACTGCAACTGTAGCAGCCAGAGCCACATCCTGCATATAAGCAAGCTTTCCAGAAAACTCCTCTTTTACAACTTCGGATGAGTGCTGTCCAGAGTTTCAGCCATGCCTAAGGAGAGAATTTCTTCCTCACAGCAGTGACATTCCACCTGAGTGGGAGAGGCCACTAATAGAACCATAAAATCATAGACCAGCCCAGGTTGGAAGAGACCTTGTGAGGTTATCTAGTCCCTGTACAGTCATGTCTTGAAAACTTCTAGTGATAGAGACTCTTCCATGTCCCTGGGGAAGTTTTTCCAATGAATGATTTTTCTCACTGTAAAAACTTTCTTTTTTATGTTGAGATAAAACATCTCCCTGTGCAACTTGTCTTCATGTGACTTCTTATGAAGAGAGAGACTCTGTCCTCTTTATCTGTCCTTTAAGTCTGTCAGAATATTGTGATAAGATGTCATGAGCTTTTTCTTCTCCAGGGTGCAAAGACCTATGCCTTCAGTCTTTTCTCATGGGACAGTTTTTCCAGCCCTTTGATCATCATTGTGGCCCTCCTTTGGATGCTTTCTTTGTCTGCATCTTTCTTGCATTGTGGGTACCAGCCTGATAAGTAGTCAGGAGAGTGGAATGATAATGTCTGTATCTCTCCCAGCAATGCCTCTATGGATGCAGCCTAGGGTCTGATTCACTTTGTTGATGCAGTGCTGCACTGTTGACTTATGTTCAGCTTGTTGTGGTCCACCAGGACCCCAAGATCACTTTCAGCAGGGTTGTTCCCCAGCCACACAGGGCTTAGCCTCTACTGGGCTTTTTGGATATTCCATCACCGGCACAGGATTTGGCACTTGTCTTTTTTAAACTTCATTCTGGTTTTGCTTGCTCTTTCTTCCAGCCTGGCCAGGTCAATCTGGTTCTCCCTTTGTTACGTGTTCACCTTACCAGCCAGTTTGCTGCCATTAACAAATCTGATGAGATTTAAATGCCATCATCCAGCTCATCTATGAAGATGTTGAACACCTTGGGGCCCAGTATCAATCCCTGGAGCACCCCACTTGTGACAGTCTGTTAACCTGAGTGAAAAACATTGAATACCACTCCGAGTGCAACCTGTTTGGTAATTTCCTTCCCAACTTTTAGACCACTCATCCAATCTGTACCTTGCCTGTTTGTCTAGGAGAAAGCTATGGGAAACAGTGTTGAACACTTTGTTGAAGTCTAGGTAAAAAAATATGCACTGTTGTCTCCATGTGTACAGAAGATGCTATTTTGTTGCAGAAAGTGATCAGGTTAGTTTGGATTATTTGCTCTTGATAAATCTGAATTGATTATACTTTAGCTAATCTCTCCAAGCTAATCCTTTGCACCAATGTACACGAAAACCTCAGGTAACAACCACCACTACCTTCCGTGACAGCTGGAACATAACCTAGGATAGGTTTTTGCTGGTTATTTTTGTTTTCCTAATTCTCCAATAAAATGCTATGAGAATCAGATTTTTTTAATAATTATTTTTATCTTTTTTTTCCCACTTGAAAACAGAACCCAGTGATTACGAGAGAATAATTTCAGATTTGCAAGCATACTTTTTTCCTTGCTACATGTTTCTCATTTAGAGACAGACTCTTACTTTGACTGCCTTTAATGCAAGGCCCTTAGTGTTGTACTGTCCAATAACAATTGTAAAAAGCTTTCACTAAAGAAACCAAAACCCAATTATCCACTCCATGAATCAACAGCAAAAATAACACAGAAATCCTTTAATCAACAGATATCCAGACAGAAAAGGTTCCCTAGACAATCTTACAATGATTTTGGTAGTTATAGTGGCAACATTCCTAAAGCTCATCTTGGAATAATCAAATGTCGGCAAGACAGCAAGAACAACACCTAACATAATTTCCCTAAATCCCTCCTCAGCTATAGGCCTTGTGCAGATGATTTCCAGACAAGCCCATGTAACTGGACCCACCCTAGGTTACATGGTGGACAAAGAGAACACTAAATATGAATATAAATAAATAGTGATATGTATAGTAAGGTTAAGCTATTATATCTTCAGTCAACAGAAAAACAAATGCACAAACAAGAAAATGGATTGCCTAACAAAGGCTTCTCGTCAGTGACTAATGCCACTAAGTTGTAAAGCACTCTCAGTGCAAAGGAGAATTCATGGGGATGGAAGGAATATTATGCAAAAAATGTTTAACTTACTGTAACTGTGTATACATATATGTAAGTGTGTCTAACGGCCACTTTGTCTGCAAAACAAGAAAGTTTTCTTCTCCCCTGCATTGATGAAATGTGAGAAATAAATCTACAGCAAAGGTTTCTTGTAGCTGCATGTTTTTTCCAGAAAGCCATGTGGATAATTGTGCTATTGTTACTGCAGTTAAAAGCCTTCCTCTTATATAAGATTTCCTTGAAGGTGAGTAAAACTAAGGATTTGGTGGAGCTTTTTTTTTTTTTAGTTAAATAGAAAAAATCTATGTTTTTTCTTCAAAACGTTTTGGTCTATGCTCCTTTTATCAAGAATAAAACATTACTATATTGACAAATTGAGCTTCTAAAAAACAGGAGAGATGCAGTTAGCACATTATTAATTGCTTATAGGCAGTTACTGTAGTAATCAAGAAATTCTGTGGCATACATAATGAATAAATAAATGCCAGTATTGAGTATGCTTTCTAACCCTTTACACAATACAGCCTATTGTATATTTTTCTTACTCATTTTTCACAAATTATGTTGTAGCTGAATCTGGCAGAGGAATAACAGTGCTGGTAATAGTTGCACACATCTTTGGCTGTATTTTTCCCTCTTGCCTTATGGCACATCTTCGAGTTCTGTCAATATCTGATAGTTCAAGGCAGCCAGTGGTGCAGTAGTTTCTGGTTACCTAGTTTATAGATTTTTTTCTTAAATGAGTGTATCTTGTTTTAGAGCCCTGATCATTACAAGACACATTTGTAAATATAGCATGGATCAGCTCTTGATTTTGTACAGAGTGTATGGCTACTATAGAGAGTTCAGCTGGTGGTGGTGCTGCATACACAGCTGTAATGACTTTGGGTTTGGACACCTTTCCCAAAATCTGCAGTCCCACTAACCTCCTGACAAGTGATTTCCATTTTGATCATGCATTGCCCATCTCTCTCATAAGTCAGAAATTTAAATAAACCTCTCACATAAGTTAGTAAACTACTGTATCTCCGAAGTTGTGCATATTTACTTCCAAGCTCTACTTCCAAGCAAGGGCATTTGGTAGAAAAGGGTATAAAGCTGATATGATGTCCAGAAGCACTCTGTTCTGTGTTTGGCACTTACACGGAGTTAAAACACGCAGCTGGAGAACATCTCAAGCATTCCCAGCTGCACAGCTGGAAATGAAAGGCAATATTTATGCATGTGAATTATTTTGGTAAGTTTTAGCTGTCCTTTAATGAAAACCTACTGAAATCACCCACTAAAGAAATGTGATTGGTGTTTTAAAAGTCTTTTTCTCTGGGACACCCCAGTGTCTAGCATCTCTGTGAACCAGTGGCAAATGATACAATGAATGGTTCGTTCATATTTCCTATTCTTTCACAGTGCATCAACATCTATCAGCAATGTGAACCAAGTGAAACGGAGTAGCTGTATCTTGATGACTTGCCCATGGTGTTCTGACTGAAATGCTTCAAAAGTTTTCTCAAAGGAATTACATCATAGTCTTTGGTTTCCTGGCATTTTGCCCATTGTACCATTGGGTACTGAAGAAAATTAAAATCAAAGTTAAAAGCTGGCATTTTGACTTGAAATTTCTAGATTAAGTGAAAGATGCTATTAAGCTGTTTATAACACATAAATGGTGGTTTATTTCTTTGTAGAGGGCCATAGAGAATAAATCAGAATTCCCCTTTTATTGACGTCAGTGAACACAGTTCACATCAGGGCTGGCTAAGGTGTGAAATGTCCTTGTCATAAAATTATAATGACAAGAATGAACATAAAATCCTGTTGTCCAAGAGCAGCTAAATCAGAGTTAAATTATGAAATTTTAAAAAACCTTCCTTTTTGTGTTTTTATGCTGTTTATGAGCAGCAACTAAAATGATGTGGATAAGAGTAATTTGATGAAGGAAAAAAATTTTCTACTTTCTTTTGATATCTGTTAAACTCATCAGCTGTTAAAGTTTTCTATTCACTAAAGAACCACCTACTACCTATAGCCACACAAATATGAAGCAATTAGGAAGAAACAAAATTAATTACAGAGTCTCGTAAAATACAGCTCTGTACTTTGTATTTGCTAAACATTGAACCATTTGAAAGAACTTTTTTATTTTAAAAATGAGCGCATTTTCAATCATTGAATTACAAATATTTTATAAGGCATTTCTTTTGATCCACCTCTTTCATAATCTAATAAGTATCTTACAAAAAGGAGGTATTCTATGTTTTTATTTTCTACAATAATTTCCTCTTTACATTTTTGTTTTCAAATTTTAGTGCTTCTTGAAAACTCTTATCTGAAGAAAAGATTTAAAAGACTGGAATTTCAGCAAGGGAAAAATGGAAATGAACAAAACAAAGTTCTGTGGAAGTCTGTATCTAAATTATACTGAAGATATACTGAATATTTTTGTTATCTCTGTCTCATAGCACAAGAAAAAGGGAACATTCAGGGATATTTAAAGGCAGCAAATTCAAAATTGAGACTGGGAAATATTTTCCTAAACTGTGCATGCAAGACAATTCTGAGCCCAAATTTAAAGTGAGACTTGATGTTATACAGATGATAAAACTATCCATAGTTATAACAGTGAATTTTTTTTTTTTTTAAACTTGAACATAATTATTTGAATAAAGCTCTCTGTATTTTAGACATTGCACTTAAGAAAAGCTCCTTTCACTTTCCTCAGAGGCATCTAGGACTGCTGTTTGACAGACAGTTACACTGGGTAAACCCTAAATCTTACCCGAAACATTCTTGCAAGTGATTCTGCAAGACAAGAAGTCCATTTCCTTACAACTGCAATTACCTTAGTTGTTGCTACAAATTAGAAACTTCATGTAAGATATCATTTGGCTTCTTAGTGTGAAAATGCATGAGCACACAAACTATTTATTTCATTACTGCTCTGAAGTGCTGAATATGAATCACTCTTGCATATATGTTTTGCATTATGGAGCACTATCCCACATCCTGCTCTCACTTACTGAGAAGGAAGACTCGTAATTGTCACACTAATAGGACAAATTTTCGTCATTCACTCTAGAGGTCAAGTGGAAAGGGAGTTTGGTGAACAACTTCATGTAGCCCAATCTGCTGAAGGATATCAGGGTAAAAACTTTTCTGATCAATCAAGCCTAGAACATCTTCAGCCTGTGTAATGGTTTCTTAGGCTAATTTTTCTAGGCTGGAGATGGAAAGCAGACCGGACATCTTTGATGGTTCAAAAGAGGCAAAAGACTCACATTCACTATCTCTAAGCAACGGGGCACTGATTTCTCTGGTCACAGAAGACAGGACTGGGTCTTTTGATTCCCAGATTCAGACTTCATAAACTTTTCTATCTACTTGTTTTATTTTTTTTTTTTTATTCCACAAAATTCAGGATTTGGCATAACACTTTTTTTTTTTTTTTTAATCTCATAATAAATTTTGTACATAGACAAATAAAGCCAAGGAAAAAAACTCCCCTTGTGAAATGTTAGCCATTCAAACTGTCCACAGAATGAATTGCCTTGCATACTTTTTAGCAGATAACAGTAATGCTAACACAACCCTTCAGTTACATCTCTAAAACTGAAAAATTACTTAGTGCATTCCCCTTTGAAAAGGGCTTGCTACTTTTGTGTCAAGGGAAGTCTGGAGGTAACAATCAACCAAAAAACATTATTGATTGCATTCAAAATATTACTATTTCTAGAAGAAAATATTTAAAAAAATACATTTATTATTTTGATCTTTTTCATTAAGAAATAATTTTTTAAAATTAAGTTTAGAGGTTTCTTGTTTACTGCTCATGTTTATGCTGTTTGTTGTTTAGACACCAAACGTAACTAATAACAATGCCCAAGTCAAATAATTTGAGATGTGAAAGTCTAGTAAAGGCAGATGTCAGGTGGAGACCTTGGCTTCTGCAATATCCCACAGGAAGCATAGCAGAGTGCAGCTATAACTAGTAGATATCTACCTCAACATAAGGGCAAAATCAATGGATTAGGAAAAAAAATGAGTTATCCTTTCAAGCACAAAAAACACAGACATATTGAGCAATTAAAAGCTGAAAAAAATAGGTGTCTTGGCAGACATAACTTACAACAATGAATTTACATTTGGGATTACACAACCACAGAGTATGCTTTTATGGAAACATACTAGTTAACAGCTGCCACATCACATGGGATTTGTGCTGCAAAGGGACCCTTCTAAAAGTAACTCAAATTAGCAATATGACCAGAAATATTTGGTGCATAAACTGACCCATATTCTCATTATGTTTTAAAATGTATTTTGAGACAGTTACATCCTGATTGCCTTTAAATTAATCCTTGTGAAAAAGATGAAGGTTAAAAGGCTTGGCTTTGGGATCAGGGCCAAAGGACACTGATGAACATATTAGATGATGAGAAACAGAACAAAATGCTACAGAAACAATTGGAAATAAGATAAAACCTAAGGAGGCTAGTGAGAAGATAATCGTTTGAGTTGGAGGAAAGGAAAATATGTGGATGCTTTGGAACAGGCCCCAGTTCATAATGATGTTGGTGACTGTAAGGAAATGATTTGATGACCTCTTTTTCTTTTCATGTATGGGTAATTTTTAGTGAGATTACCCTTGGCTGAAGAAACTGAAGAGTTCTAAGACACTTCATCACTGCACATTCCTGGCCACATTTAGATTTCTTAGGAGCCGGCACATTTCCGTTGCCTTCCATGTCTTAAATTTTGCCAGATTTCATGAAAGATGAAGAAGTTAAAGTCTGATGGAAAATTCTTTAGTAGTGTAATAAATTCTGTGCCTCTAACTTAAAAGAAAAAGAGAAACCAACTAATTAAAGACCCCGCAGATTTCCCTATGTGTCAAAACATACCCTATAATGTTGGCATTGCTTAGGATAATTGAACTAAATTTGAGAGGAGAAAGATATTTTTGGTAAATTATCCGTTCACTTAAAAATCCATCTTCAGGACAGCCAAAACTGTTCATGAGTTCTACATAGATTGAAGGACCTATTTCAGATGAGACAACACTGACAAAATATTTCAGAAATTATGAAACAGTTGCTTACAACATGTTCAGAACACTGTGAATTTTCCGAGGCACTTGTTTCTGAACAGGTTTAATGACTAAAAAAAGATTTTGCCTCAAACACACTTATTTTCATCTCTGCTTTTTCTCCCCTTCTTTTATGACGTCAGCACTCTAGTGACCTAAATCATAACCAGATTTAAATGTCTCATCTGCCTCTGAACACCTAAAAATACAATGTTTGCTTCTTTGTCACAATAATGTCTTCTCCAACAGGGCATATATGTTTTCAAGGAAACATATTACTTCATATTACTTGTTGATATTATTCCATCTTGAATTATTTATCTGACTACTGACTGACCCCTTCAGTAAGTGCACGTAAACCAGGAAAGGTGTTCAAATTCACAGCTAAAATTTAAGTTGAAGACTTAATATCTTGGGCATGAGTATCAGGAAATTCTTCTGTATTGCCTGAACCTTTTGCTTTGAGCCATTTGTTTCCCTATCTTGTGACCAGAAATAGGACTTTAATTTCTGGGTTTACCCATCTGTTAGGAAAACATATTTCAGATTCTCTCATTCCAGTCTGTTTCTCAAGTCAAAAACTCAAGTCTACAAAGAGTTTCACAAAAGTTATGAAATGGTGACAAGATAAAGGCAATATATCCTTTATGGATTTCTTCCCAACAGGTTGATCATTGTTCCAGAAACAGAATTCCCCAAAAATCTTGAGTCAACAGAATAAGAAATAACTACTACATAGGACTGAAAAGTAGACAGTAGAATTGTACAATGTGAGGAGAAGAAAACTGATTATATGTGATGTCAAAGCATATATATTTATGTGTCACAGTTCTCTATATTACCTCATATCTATTTCTTTAAACACAAAAAACATTTCTTACTTCCTTGCTTTTGTAGCTTGTGTTCTCAGCTTCATTTGTTTTATATACATTTGTCTTTATATCATTTTGTGCAGGACTGCAGGTATTTTTTTTTTTTTTTCAATTTTAGTATTCCAGCATGTAAGCCTCACCTCTAATAGTTTCTAATATTAACAATTTTTTTTATTTATGTCTGCTCAACTGATAATGTCTTTCCGCTGTGACTGGAGTACATTTTGCTACAGCAGCATGGAATTTCATTTACTCCCGAGAATCCTGTTGACTCATTAGCAGGGATATATCTTTAGGTCTCATTAATGTAGTTCTTACTATAATTTTCAGACAATTAGATAAGTGTCTTTTCACTTCTCCATCTTCCTTTACAAAACATGTAGTCTCACAGTGCCTAGAATGATTATAACAGATAGATATTTTAAATTATTTTTCCTTTCTTTCGACTCAGTCTTTTTTATGTGCATTTATTCTCCCTCTCATTTATTTTTTTTTTCTTTTTAATTGTACATGGCTGGTTTTAAAGTGGGTAATCATTTCTCACTGTGGTGCCTCTAACTACTTTTGAAGGCTTTCTCTAATTCCTTTAATACTCAGAGAATCACAAACACGGCAGGATCCACTAAGGTTTTAACAGTACAGTGAGTCTACTTAAAGGAATAGCTCAGAAACAATGCATTTTCTGTGCACCAAATAAAAATATGCATACCGCTCCACCATCCCTGATTTTGAGAGCTGTTTCTGATTACTGATTGAAAATTCCCTCTGTTCTTCATTAAAGACTGAGATTCTTTTAAAATGCTTATTTACGGTGGCAGTCCTAAGGGGCAGGCTATGTATTTAACTGCCTACAGCTTCAAATCTCTTTCAACGTGAGGCCAAGTCTGTGTTAGGTAACTTGTTGGGTGAGTGGTGCCACATTCCTGCTCTGCCTATGGGATAAAGTAGCTGTGGCACAACATGGCTCATTTGTTCCTAGACTATCATTAGCATTAATGAGTTTTGCATGTATACTTCAAGGAGAGGAGAGGCAAATCATGGCTTCTCAGGCTTAATGTTATTTTTCAGGGGTCCTCTCTTTGGCTTAAGTTTATTCTTTTTGAGCCAAATCTTGCATGCCTGTGAAAAGCTTGAGTAAACAGGCCATGTGCAGGGGCTTTGTGATGGACTGAGAGATGGAATACACACACCCCCAATCCAGACTCAAATATGTCACTATTGCTTATGTGATGCAGCAGCAGTTCCCTCCTGTGGAGGGGGTATCTATTAATTTTTCCCTTGACCCTGTCCCTTTGTCAAACTCAGCCCTTTCTTATAGACCCTATAAATCTGCCGTGAAGATATATGCCATCGAGCAGGGTGAATGAGCAGCAGGGACCCTCCTTCATGACCTTTCCTTTTCATGACTCCTCTGTCCCCAGCTAGCTGAACCAGTGTGTTCAGGACCCTCTGCCCTTAAACGGAAGGGTGTGATTGTTTTGGAAGGAAAAAGCAAAAAACAATACATAAATAAGAGACATTCCCTCAGAAGTCTTTCTAATAAACTGTTAGGTGAAAATATAAAAGGTATAGGCACAATACTTAAAGTAACTGAGATTTTTGTTCGTAGCATGATTTTCAAAAAGCGCAGAGTTAGAAACTGAGGCCACATACCGTATTTTGTCCTGCCAAGGATATATTCACCTTCTTCCTTTTTGACCATAATATTTTACCTTTATGTGTTCTTTCTGTCCTCACTGGAAACCAGAACAAAACCACTTTTCAATATCATTAGCAGAGCACAGCACAGGAGGTGTTAATAAATATAAAGCTCAATTTATGATTTCACATTACTGACTAGTTGTCTGCCCAAAGGGTCATTCAGACTCTGCTCAGAATAAAAACTTGTATTCCATCATGCAACATGCAGTATGGCCACTTCTGTATCCATATAAAGGCTCCATTTTCTAAGAGCAGCAGTCCTGACTGCTGCTATTTCTTTGCAAGCATGGTAGGTGCAGGTAGGTGCAAACAGCTTTAGGTCTGCAACTGCAGCATGGCAATACAGGCTGGAGTGCATTTTTTCCTACAAACCTGTAGTACAAGGGCTATCTTTTACTAATTAAACATATAATTACAAAAAAAGAAATTACTACCCCTAATTAGAATTACATGAGGTTGAAAATATCTTGCAGTTTAAAACAAGCTACTATAGGCAAGGAAACAGGTGTTTGACAATTCTTTGAGGAACGTACATAGAAACAATGGAAAAAAGCACAAGAAATAAATTCAACAGCTGGCAGGCCTTTCTCACTTGATGGAAGACAGAATCATAGGTAAATTCAAGTGTCTCCACATTGCGTGGGTGCCCTCAATATTTTGCAAATGATTTTGAGATTGCCACTACAAAACACACCTGTTCACTTTAGCACGGCTATTTGAAAGTGGTGAGTGAGAGACCAAGTTTCAAATTTTTGTTTGGTCTCATTTAGGCTAAGTACTTGTTTACACATCTCTGAGAGATCTGAGCTCACTCTGTGCAGTAGCAGAATGGACCACTGGAAGAATTCTACTTGTATTAATAATTAAGCATGTGGTGCAGCAAAGATGTTGGAAAGAGTCTCTTTCATCTTTGTCCTAACAATCAAGCTACATACTCAGTCAGAGCCTCTGTCATTTTCAAGCTCCTTCTGCAGGACATTTTCCAGTTTGTAGAAACAATTCATTGAGGCACAGAAAAATCAGCTGACCAGCGTGAGATGCTGAGGCACTCAAAAGGGTTAATGAAAGACCCATGTTAAAGCTGTACTCTAAATATTACAGAATAAAAAATTAAGCTTAGCTTCCCCAAACCCTGTGTGAGTACCCATCTGTGGACCACTGTCTTCCTAGCTTCATGCATAAATTCAATCAGAGACCCAGAAAACCCTTCAGAATACAGTGATATTTGAATTAGGCACTTCTTTGCCAGAGCGACAACTTTGACAAGTCAGCATATTCACTGAGGGAAAAAAATCATGTTGACAAAAAAATCTTGATCACCCTAATTGAAAACCCTGGCCTGGGCTGTGAATCTTTCCTCTGGTATGCAATTATAATGGGTAGCAGTCAACACAAAATCTAAACCAAAACCAAAACCACTCTACATCTTCTCAAGTTCTGCTGCTTGAATTAAATTACTAGAGCCTGCTGTAAAACAATAATGATTTCTACTGTCAGAAACAATGGTTCAAACAGATGTGAACCACACAAAGCATATGTGAAAAACGTGTGATCCGCACACTAAGGTCACAGAAGCCATTGAGACGCCACATGTGAAATATGTGAAACACATGTGGAGGCATGATGCAAATTCACATTTAGTTTGTCCTTTGGCAAGTATCAAGATCATAGGCTAAAAGAACTAAATCTCTCTGAGGCAAAACTTGTGCCTGTGAAACTTTCAATCTTTATAAAAGATTAACTTTTTAAGAAATTCCCACAGGGCAGACTTCTTAACCCCTCAAATTATCCATTGCTAATGCTGCCTGATACGTCCTTAGTGATGGAATATTCTTGTTACCCTCTTCCTTAATACCTACTAAAGCAAAAGGTTAACAGCCCTCTGCCATCTGCTGTTGCGGAGCTAATCCTCGGGTGGTAATGCTGTCCTCACCCAGTGGGCTTGCCCTGCTTTATCCGAGCATGTGGCAATGCAGCACAGCGCACCAGGCAGGAGAAAAATCTTGTTGGAGGGAGCCTGCGGTGTTACAAGTTGCTCACAGATTATGTTTAGTTGATGGTGATACTAATGCTGAGGATTTGGCCCAGGGTGCCACTCATCTCACCTAAATTCACTCTCAAAAGTGTTAGTTCTAAGCCAGCTGTCCAGACCCCCCATCAATGTAGAGAGACTCCTTTCCAAACCTGTTTACTATAGGATGCAATGAGCTTCAAGATGGTCAAAATCAGTTGTAGCCTGTGCATGGGGAGCCCTAGCTGATGAGCCAACACCACCCATGTCCTCCATAGAAGCACAAAGAGACCCAAGCTTTGTTTCAAAGCAGAAATCTCAGCAGCAGGCAAGTGTCCCCATTGTGCAGGATCTGCTCACAGCATCTTCAAAAGGAGTCTCTGACATGCCCAGTCCCTGCAGCAGGGAGGGCCCTACCAATGGGCTCAGAGCAATCAGGCCCCAGGAAGAGCCCTGTGCGGAGTAACATTTGGCTTTTCATACTCACTTTCCCTCCTCTATGTCCCTAGAAATCCTGTGCTGTGGGAAATTGAAAGGTCTCCACCCTCCTCATCTTCTCAGCCACTTTTTCATCGCCTCGGCTGCACCACATGTGAGCTTGATAAAGTCAGAATTCATGTAGCTGAGAAAAGTCATCTCTGTCTTGCAACTCCTCTTTATGCAATGACCCCAGTGGAATGACTCACGAGAATAAAGGTTTTTACATTGGAGAAAGTGTTACAGATTCTGGACCATTTCTTTCATTGCTACTTTTCAAATGAATCACAAAGGTAACTATAATGGAAAAATGGGGATAACATACCTGGTCCTGTTCTAACTGAAGACAGTGACAAATTCCAATTTGATTTTAAAACAAGAAAGATAAAACAATTAATAGAAAAATACAACATATTAACAAATAATTTAAATTTAAGGATAACATCAATTTCATATAGATTCGCATGCACCCACTGCCATCTGTCTCTCAGTTGCACATCTTATCATGCTATACTTTAGGGAAAAATTGTTTATGAAATATTCATGACAAAACAAGTAACATCCATAAAAAATCAATTATGAAGTAAATTTTATTTTTATAATTTTTAATACACATATCTGAGGTGCAGAGTGAAAAAATAACTAAGCCCTCAGCAGACTATTATAACCTAGATAAGGATTTACAGTACAAAATGCAGCACCCATAATGCTTGAAGGATGATGTCATGTCTTAATTATGTTAGCATTTAGTGGATATACATCAGCTCCACATCTTCAGATATTCAGAATTTACTGTGCCCTTTCTTTGACCCTGAGGGTTTTTTTTTATACAACTGAAGTAGGAAGAACATATTCAAAGCAGATTTTCTTTCGATATTCACAAAATTACCTCAGACAACAGGAGTTCAAGTGAACTTTAATTTTGGCTATTTTTCTATCTCTGCTGCTTGCTAAGACTTTAGAATCTCAAGGGGTTGATGATTCCCAGCTCCTTTCCAGGGTCTGACCCTACACTATCAAAAACCACATTGTCGTTGTTTTCTGTCAGCCTTGAGGGCGCTCAACACATCAAAAATTGGAGGACTGAAAACTGAAGCTTTTTTTGGTCCCATCTTGACCATGACTCTGCAGGACCATTTGAAGATTAAACAGTGTAGCACATAGAGACACATAGGTTTGCTGGTTTTTAGAAACAAGTCTGTTACTTCATTCCTTCATCAGTCAGTAAATGCACATAAACACTTCCCAAAATACAACCACTAGAAAACTAGTCTTTTCCTTTTAAAGAAGGAATTTGCGTATTTCGTCAATTTTTCCAGACATAAAAAAGATGCATTCTCTAAGATCACATCATATTTAAAACTTTTTTATTTCTTCTGAATGGGACTATGAGGGGAACAAGCATAAGAAAGACCCCTTGCAACAATCATCAATATTTGCTCTTAACTTTTGTTTTTTAGAAGCTTGGCTATAAGCCCATAGAATTAGTCAACTCTTGTGTTCAAGGAGATTAATGAAGTTTGGAAAAGGAGCAAATGTGTCTGAACCTCTTCCAGCAATTATATTTTTTGATTTTTGTTTAATAGAGACAGCTTTTCTTTCCAGAAAGGCTACAAAATGACATATATGAAATGGAACTACAGTAATCCATTGTTCTAAAACTGCTTTTCCCAAAGCACTATCACGACTTGTCTATCAGACACATTCTTTGCCTTGAGATGCAATGACACTTAACATACATACTCAGTGTAACTGCAGAAACCAAGCCTTTTAATTCCTGTGAGTCCTAACATCCCTTCCCTCAGATTAGCCCCAGAAGAGTTTTCCCACAGCAAATCTCCACTACATTGTATTGCAAAGATTTGCACCCATCATCCACAGAAGCAAAAGAAAAAACAGGGCAGGAGGGGAAGGATTGCGTGGCTGGTGCATTTCTGGCCTCAAATGTCAAATGTGCGATGAGATGGTGGAAGGTCAGAGGTTGTTTTGGCACTTGGGCTCTCAGCATGCCCCCCGTTCCATCCACTTCCCATTATGTTTATCTGGGCAACAGCATATGCTTTGGATCCTTGTCACCCATTCCATTAGTCAGTAGTGCTGCAGAGATGTGGAAAAGGAAAATATGCATATAAAACAAACTAAGGTGAAGCAGGAGAGGGGGAAAAAAAATATATCCATCTAACAATTCTTTCTACCCACTCTACAGACCCACCTCTGAGCTTGGATTTGAGAGGCGAGAGTGCAAATAAATGTGCTTCCATTTTCCTTTTTTTATTTTTTAACCATACTGTGTTCCAAATGCAATTTTAATAAGGGTACTGTCCCTATATTTCCAAATAGCTTTGTTTTGTATCCATAGAGAAGGGGGTGGGGGGGAAGAAGAGGGGTGGAAACCAGAAAAAAAGACTCCAAAGTGATTAACTCTGAGATAATGAAGTCCAGTTTTCTATGAAGCACACGTCATGGAGTGAATTGCTGCTTGCTTTGATTTGTGCTTGAAATGTGAGACATACTGATTCCCAGATGGCTGTTTCATTGTGCAGAAAAGCAGAGAACACATACATTTCAGTTAACTTGCATTTCTTTTCATTTATTCATATAATTGTGATATATATTCCATATTCCAGAATGAACCAGATGGTGAAGGGAAGGCTTACAGTTCAGCCACATTCCCATTCAATAACCTTGGCTGTCTGCACCAAACTCTTTACTGTGCCAGGTGTTAACATTTGGTCGCTAAAATTTTGCTCTCTGGAACACACTGGGTGAAAGAATTCACGATCTCACATATTCCCTTCTTGATATGCATAGTAAATGCCCCGTCATGCTAATAAGAGTTGCAGGTACACATCAAGGGTGAAATGTGCACTCCCTAATAGAAGCCATATCTGATGTTACCATGATAAGATTTCACCATGACACGTTAAAAAGCATTTCTAATAAATAAAGCTTTGCGTAGGAAAGACTGCAAGTTACATTTTCAACAAAGTTCATGGGAATTCAGCCTGCACTCCTGTCTAACAATAACGGGAGTGGTGTGTGTAATTCCACCCACAGAGCCGGATTAACTAAAAGGATTTGTTTTCAAGCAGTGAAACTGCTAAATTCTGGTACCAGCAGCAGGACTGTCTGCCAGTATCCTGTAAGCCTTTATTTCCCTAAGGCCCATACCATATGACATGTTTGGATGATGTTTAAACCATCCTCTTGTGTATGTTCATCTTATGTATTTTTATTATTCTTTTAATTATCTACATATATATATTAATTCCAGAAAGTACAAACAGGCTTCACTGTCATTTCTCCGCCACACTTTATATTATAACATCACTCACGAATGCTAGTTACAAGTTTCCAGGCAGACATGCGGTTGATCTAAATTTGTGGGACAACAACGTTCAGATATCTGCTTTCAATTTGTGCGCATGTTTCACCCTGTTATTTTCTTTTTATGGTAGTATTAATTGTTACCAGAAGTCTGTATGAAATGACTGAGGATTCAAATGCTGGAATGCAGCAGATCAGAAATGGCTGTTTCGCTTGCTGTTAAGTGAAATGTGTTCAGTTAGTTTATTATTTAACTCGAGTATAACAGCTAGAGATCTGAGTTTTCGGCATGGAAGAAGAGCCAAGAATCTTGTCTGACTGACAAATTCAGATGCCCAATGCTTATGTAGTCACTTAATTGCTTGAAACTACATGTAAATGTATAATTTCCAGAAGTACAGTCTCTGGAGAACTGGTTGTTTGTTTTGGTTTTTTTTAATCACTATGCCCAGATTACTGAGGGCTAAACACTGTATTAACAGAAAGAATGAGTGGCTTTATCCACTTGGCTGGATATCAAAATGGAACTGTTCCATAAATGGTCTGATCCAGTACCCACTGAAGTCAGTAAGAGTCTTTCCATCGAGCTCAGTGGGCACTGGTTTAATTACTAATTGCTGTATTGCAACAAAAAAAGGGATGAGTAATTCCAAGTGCTGATTACCCAGCACCGAACAACTCTCTCTGCAGAATCAATGGAGGGAGTCAGGTCTACCTCCAGGCAGGCTCCTGAAAGGCAACACTTTTTCATGTGTGTTAATCTTTGAATGAGCTAAAAAATAGATTGATTAAGCGGTGGTGCAGGTTAACACACATAACAAAAAGTTTATCCCAGAGTCTCTGCTTCTCTGGTGCTGCTGTCCCTCATTCCAGAAAGGTGCAAGTTATCTAAGGATTTAATTGTAAGCAATTTTAAAAAGGTGTAGGTTATCTGATGTATTGATTATACAGTCTGAAATTCTCACTATCCCATGGAATATATGCCTAAGTCTCCTTGGAGGTAATTTTAGGAAACCTGATGGAGGCCTGGGGCTGCAAGAGCCAAGCATTTGGTTTTAGCCAGCATTTCAAGTAGCAGCCTTGTAATATCAATCTATCACTGGGGGTCTTTGGGTAGAACCAGATCAGGTGTAGGGAGCCCAAAGCTAGGACTTCCCACAGCAGCTTTTTTGTGCTTCATCCTTTTTACCTGTTTGGATTACGCATCGTGCCTCATTTAAGGGGTATTAATTGGTCAGAGTTCACAACAGGATCTAAGCATCAAGATTTATCTTTGAAGTGTGTCATAAAGTAGTTGCTGTACCGAGATTGTTTGTCTCCCAGGGAAGGAAACATAACATGTGACTGAAAAGTCACCCAGTGTTACATACGTCAGTACAGGCAGGAGGCTGTGTTTCCTGTACAGTCACATCAGAAGCCTTCTAGCTATGGGTCTTAAATCCTACCTCTCTCCATTGACTCTAAGGGCAGAAAGCATAAAGAACACAAATGTCTAACTTTAGGTGTTAGAAATATCTCCTGACAAATATTTTCCATCACTCCAGAAACTGTCAGTTATCGGCCATTTGGCTAGGAGTGGCGTGGGGAGTGGCCTAGGAGGCCTATTGTGGCCTAGGAGTCAGTCATGTTGCAAATGTGAGTATCGAATGTGCGGAAACCATGTTTGTGCTTCACCACGACAGGAAATGAAGGTGGGATGCAAATTTTGTCAGTGCACCCTCCTGACATGATTCAGAGTGAATGGGACTGCTGGCACACCAGGGAACCAGTCAGTGACAGCTTACACAGCTTCACAGGAAACTTTAGTTTTAAAAGGAATATAGACTTCCTCTTTTGTAAGTAAGACAGTGGTAAAGTCAGTACCACAGATACAGAAAAGGTAGAAAGAATTATTCCCGATGGACACAAATTCAAAACGGCGTCTTCTGCCTTACTCAGAACAATGTTCATTTAGTGAGGCTTTGCTCCAAGCATATTGCAAACCTACATTGCTGTGTGTCCTCCCACCATCATACCTATGCAGAGTCTAAATGCTGCAAATATATGCATCCAGGACAGAGCTCAATCACTTTCTCTCATAAATGACTGACAGGCTGATTGCATACAGGCAGCAGTCTGCCAAAGCTCTGGTAAGGGGCCATATGTTGCTAGGAGACAAGGCCTAATGGCATGGGGAGGTATATGCAGGGGAGGTGATGGAGCTGGGGATCAGGGCAGGGAATATAAAAAGAGGAAGCCCATTTTGTTTTTATCTCTGTAGCATAACCAGTGCATAAAAGCCTCCTTTCTTTCACGTTCGTACAGCAGGAAGCTCCATCTTTCTCTGAAAGTGTTGCTGTTCACCACGTTCATATAGTCGACGGAAAACTCATGACACTAAAAGTTCACAGTCTACATGTAAGTAGGCAAGTAAATTCAGACAAAAGGAAACTTTTTCAAAAAACCTAGTATTTTATTTATTTATTTATTTATTTATTTATTTAAATATATATAAAATAGCTGTTGGTAGAAATTGAGTTTTATGCTCAACTTGTAATAGTAGCAGCTTTTCAAAGAAGCTGGAGGATGTAGCTTGATGCATAAAACAAGGAAGATGGCTGCTGCTGTAAACAGTCATATTAGTGCTCTGGTTGACAGATGGACCAGCTGACTGAAAAAAAAGAGGAGAAAGAAAAAATGAACTGTAATGGATGCAGCAGCTAATTATCAGTGAGTCAAAAGACTTTCGTGATTGAGGTGGAAGAGTATTTGTGAGATGCAGATGTACAGCGATTGTTCTTTAATTATTGCTATTACAATTTTAGAGAAGGGCAACAAAGTCCTGTGTAGAAAGTAATACAAAACAAAAAGAGACATAATACAGAAAAACAGAGGGGAAATGGAGCATTCTGAGAGGAAATATCTACTGTACTTTTTTTCTCTTTGAGATAGGAATGGAGAAGATAATAGTCATCTCTTCTGGTTATATCTTTAAAAGGCTCTTCACTTTTGTGTTTTGTTCCTATTAGAAATGCATAAGAGATGAGATGAGATGAGAACCCTATAAAAAAAGAAATGCACACTGATTTAAAATTTAACATTCCATTTGTGGCACTTTTCATTCTAAATGGAAAAATTCAGAAAAAAAATAAACTTCAATGCAAGAAAAACATGTTAAAAAAAAACGCATACATGTGTTTTTGACCTGTGAGCCTGCTTTGTGGATCACTTTAGATAGTGATGATGCAGTGTTTCATTAAAAAGATAGATAAAAAAACTTAGGAGAGCAAGAAAACCATATCTATCTAGATAATAAACCAGGAAACATTACATGCCATGTGGAAGATAACTGTCTACTTTCCAACCTAAGCACCTGAAAAGACCTTTTATTTTGTAAAAGTATGTTTGATAGAAGTATGGTAAAGCAAACATCCACAGAGGATCTTGTGGCTTGAAAAGAAGAATCATGAATATTAATTCACGAAATCAACACAAGAGATGTACAGAGCACACTGTTCATTTTAAAAAAAAAAAAAAAAAAAAAAAAGTGAGAAGCCACTGAAGTGCCAGAAACAGACAGAGCAAAGGCAACAATAATGACATGATTCAGGTATGTAAATGAAAACACTCCTGGCAAGAAAAAGTAAAGAGAAGCTGTTAAAAGTAACCTCTTTTAGTACTTTCTACTAGTACTGTGCCTTTTGCAATGTGCCACTTTAGAAAAGCTGAGATCATAGCAGATCTCTGAATGTAGATCAGGTTTTATCAAAGCCTTTTGCTTTGTCTGTATGTTGAACAGAGAGTTGTATTTTAACAAATGCAGAAATAATGAGGGTTTCAGATATCCAACGTAAGCACAAAAAGATGCACTCCACTCTAATATTTCAAAGCATTCAGACTCACAACTGAAACAGCACTGAGGATACACAAAATTCCAGCATGTAGTCATCAGGATTTCTAACAGTAAGGAACCTCAGTCACATATCTTTCCTCTTCCCATCCGAAGCAAAAGGTAAAATTCTGCAAAAGTTTTAAAATGTTCTGTAGGTATTATTCACACTTCTCTATATACTGTATGTATGAATTGGCACTTTAAAACAATTTTTAAAAGACCCTCAGTTTATTTTAAATTAAACTAAATTCTTGCTTCTCTGCATAACTATATATTGCATCACTTTACTAGAGGCCAGTACACCTGGTCTAAAAGCACACATTTAGATATATTTGCATTATATCTCAACACAAAACCTAATATTATTTTAGCTAAAGTAAGTTGTTCCTTTGGGTTTTTTCTCCTTTTATACCTCTTCCTGTGGATGTCAAGCCACAAGTTAAAATAACGGTTTAAGTTAAGCATGGACAAATTTAACGTCTTTAGGTTTCATGAAAGCCTCTTGGTCTGTTTTGGCAGTATTACTTTTCTGCGCATATAACTTTATATTTGCATAATAGGCAGTGAAGTAGTTGGTGCATTTGCTGGCCTCTCAAAAAAGTTGTTTATATCCCAAAAATGGTGAGGACATCTTGCCTGAGTTAAGTAATTCCAGCATCAAGGAAATACTCCTTCAGTCCCTTGGAATTTCTTTTGCCTCATTCTGCCTTGCCTCTTCTGCTAGTAGTCTTCAACACCTAGCAACCTTCTCTTTCACCAGGAGATTTCAAACTGATATGCTTCCTGAAGATAGAGTTTATTCCCACTGAAAAGCTCTCCGCACAGAAATTTTCACTTAGGATATGTAAAATAAGATCATTGTATCTGCAAAAAAATACCTTTGTATCTATATATAGCAAGAACACTATACCTGCCTAAAAATGCAAACTCTGCATCCACATAAAAATTAAATTGACTGCTCATGGTGACACAGATCTGATCAGCCGTTTTGATTTTTCTTTTTGATGCAATTTTGCAACTAGAAATTTAAGGGATGTGCTCTACTGAATGTAGAAAAGAATATTTTTCTAAACCATGATCATTTTCCATAGTAATTTTTCATTAGTATTATTTATTTTTTAGTTTTTGGAAAGTGCACACTACAGAAATTGTTCCGTACTTGGACTGAAAAAAAATAAATCAGTTCTGGGCAATAATTCAGTAATACTACTTCTATTACTGAAGGTTAGTATTCTTTTCTCTGAGCACCTTTGTATCTTCTGAGGATATCTGGGAGATATTTAAAGCCTAAAAGTCCAAAATAGCTGTCCATGAGATGACCCAAACCAGAGAATTGATACTGGTAGGCTGGCCAGGAAATGTGACATATAAACAACTAATTTCCCGCTGGCAGTATCACAGGTATCTGTCTTTTAAAAAGAAGCTTTGGAATAAGATTCTGCTATGTCCCAGCAGTGGAATTCAGGATAGAAAATAGATTCAAAGGTCTTAGAAAGGTATTTTTCTACTACCTTTTTTCTTGAGATTTGCACCATTGTGCCCTGTCTAGGTTGTCTTACAATATTACTTTATCAGAGGGTCCATCATCCCATAAGCCACAGAGTAATGCAGCCTTGAAGAAAGACACCCAGAAAATCATGAAAATCCATATAAAGGCCAGATTCTGTCTGTAAAAACCAGCACTAGATGCTTAAGATGCTAAGATGTATTTCTAATCAAAACAAGGAAACATTCTTGCTATTGTTTAAGTAATTGTATCTCCTTATGTGGAATACTGTTCGTGATTCTAATAACCCATTCTAAGAAAAGATTAATTTAAATTGTAACAGCTACACATAGCAGAAGCTGAACTGATTAGGGAAATAAGGATCCCATTTTATAAGCTATGCTTACTTAGGGGCACAAAGTTTTTCCTACAGTATTAACAGAAATATCTATACTGGCAAAATTTCTGCACAGCAGATTGAGCTTTGAGAGCTGAGGTTATTGGAATGACTAGAATGAAACCCACTAGTGGAAAGAAGAAATGGGAAACAGCTACAAGGGACAAGACGGAAGGGATGTGCAGGCCTTCTACAAACAGAGCAAGAGGATAAATGTCAAGGAGTCAAATAAACTATTTAAGATAAAGAAAAATGTTGATATTAGGAGGTACGCACATAATTTGTCTCCAAATGAAAGTAAACCATCAAAGTGACTGGCATAACAAAGCACTGGTCTCACTGATCAGTGGGAACCTTTACAATCTTAAATCCTTTGTTTTATATCATACCAAAAAGTGTGGCAAGGTTTCAAAATGCTCTCATTTTGGCTTTCAAATAATGCCTTATACTAGTAAATATTATTAAAAAAAAAAAAAAAGCATAAACCAGACACGTGCTACCACTTTGCCCAGACAAGATATCATTCCTTTCCCTTGTTATTGTCTTATTTCTCCTTTTAATGATATCCAGCAAAAGTATGAACTGTGGTTATGAAGTTTGATTAACTACTTGAAGCAGACAGAAAAACTTTATTGGTATAATATTTGCTTTTCCATGTGTTGAGTACTCTCTAACACAGACATCCAGTTGTCACTCATCATAAATCTACAAAAGCACAACTACCATATTGTGTGTATATATTTAAACTACAGTTACAAATTAAACTTTTATTGGTGCATCTATTCTCCCACCAAACAAAACAACTGCAAAGCAAAATGAGATCTGCCAGGATACCACTTGAGCATTGACTTGGTAGCTGCCTCCCCCACTGTGCTGGCACAGTTTTAACTCTTCTTCCTACTCAAGAGTCTTGCAGCAAGAAAGCCAACAGCTGTGGCCCAAAGGCAGTTGAGTTTGGCAGCTACAGTACCCAGATGACAACCTCTGGTGTATCTCTTTCCAATAGCAGCAGCAGCAGCAGCAGCAGCAACATCTGGATCTATTGACAGCTCGAGGGTTTCTCTCTTGGCTGGGTTCCTCCCTAGCAGCTGTGGAACCATGTCTGCTGCTGTCATGAGGTTAGGCTGCAATGGGGATAACTGTTCCCTCATCCTGCTGTGATTATGAGATTCTTCACTGTGTACTTCTAATCAATCTCTCTCCTCAATCACATTACCCTGAAAACAAAATAAAGAAAAGAAAAAAACCACAAACATTTGCAATTAATTTCCCATTTTTCTAGAAAGGTCTATTCTCTGCCCTTCAAATGCACTGCACACTTGTGCACCACATTGATTCTGACTGTAAGAAGAAATTCAACTTCCAAACAGACTATTTCAGTGTGAGTTTGGTTTTGGTGTTGCTTTGAGGTGGGGTTTTTTGCCAGTTTCTAGCTATAAATGCAATTTCTCTTTAGAAACAGAAGGATAAACTACACCAAACTCAAGATCTGTGCTCTCTGACATCGATGACCATTACAACTGAGTAGCCATGGAAGAGCTAGAAGCTGGGCAGAGTTAATCTTTAATGTGATGCTTACTGGTCTCTGGGTTATTGAATACTGATGGCCTACAGGAGAGCAGGTGGAATGAGAGGGGGTTGTAACTGATGTACTACTAGACAGAGAACGGGGAACAGTATTTGGTGCAGCAGCAATCCAGATTGGAGGAAGGAGTCCTTGCTTGGGCTTGCTCATCACCCCTAGCCCAGTATCTGTGACAGGCATGCCCAAAATGGAGAGAGGTGTTGAGGGATGTGGGTAGGCTGGAAGTGAAAAGGCAACATTGAATGAAAAGCCAAAGCCAAGGTGTTTGGTGAAAACCTCAGCAGAAACAGGGGGAGTGACATAGAGAGTGAAAAAGATTCAGCTGGTCTTGCAACACAGGATGCTTTCAGGCTCTTTCTTCTTTTTTAAACAAAACAACAACAAACATCAAACAAACAATAAAAACAACTAAGCAAAAAACAAACAAACAAACAAAAAAGCACAAACCACCATACCTCAGTCTCTATCTTTGCAAAATGTTGTGTGGGAATTTAGCTAAGAGTCTTATTATTCCAGCCACAGTCTTGTGGCTGAAACCATGTTCAGAGCTTTAAAAATTTAAAGATAAAATGCTTCAGAGTGTGTAAGTGCTGAGAACGTACAGGGCTGTCCTATCCCTACAAATAACTACTCGGTAATAATTTGGTGAACCCAGCAATAGAGTTGTGACCTCAAATGCTGTGTTAAACAAGGAACTCTCCTGCCCATTTGCTATAATTCTCTCACACAGGGTTCATGCTTCTTTTAGAAATGTCTGATCACTACGTGAAACCTAGAGGCAGGAAAGCCAGACAAAACTCTGAGGCTTACTAGAGCTGGAAATCTAGACTTAAAATTCTACACAAAATATAAATTATTAGCACTACAGTGAATCATATATCATAACATAAATTAATAATATATTACTCAGTGAAATGCTAAGTGTGATTTTTAATACTATATGACAGATTTTCTAATTTATGAACTGTCTATTAAATTTAAAAGTTCTTCCATTTCTTTCTTCTCTATCATATATTGAAGTCTCCTTTTGTTTGAGTCTCCTAATCCTTCATTTATTAACAATACCACTCTTTCTCTTTGGGTTCTTTCCTTTCATTATTTCCTTTATTTTCCTTTTACTTTTCAGGTCTCTTGATATTCAATTGTCATGACAAAATTATGTCAGAATTAGACTCAAATGTTTTCTGTCTTTCTCCTCATGTATATAATATCTTACATGAATATATTAAACTGATATATGTCATTCTTAGAGTGATCCATAAATAACATAAAATAATAAATAATAGGGCAAATAATATCTACCACCTGTAGTAGGTAAAATATGGTAGCTTTCTCTCTGGAGTTCTTTCTTTTCTACGGGCTTTACTACGTAGTAATTAGTATAACATGGACTCCAGATCCAGATAATCCTCAGTAGAAGTGTTTTTGCCTGCCAGATACTTACTATATAAACATTTATGATGTTGATTAAAATTTTATGGATCTCAGCTAAATTGAAACCCAAGTCAAAAAGTATAAGACTAAAAAAAAAATAAAGGAAAAAAATTACTTCCTTTGTAATTATATTCCTTAGTGGAAATGTAAATTCCAGTAATCAAAACTGTACATAATTGCCAGTTAGTTGCCTTAAGCACACTGATTTCTGTTTTTTCTGTAAAAGTCCCACTCCCTTTATAACGTGGTTTCCCTTGGGAAGGTCCATAAATAATATGATTTTTCAGTACTCTAATTTTTCTACCTGGGTCATACATAAAATGAATGTTTTCTAAATGTCTTTGTGGCATTTTTTCTGCTTAGACCATAGCATTTATCCATAGGATTTTGAATGAGCCTTTAAATAAATTGGACAAGACTCAGGGTGCATCTCAGCAACCCACACGTTATTCAGCAGCCCACTGTAGTAGCAAGAGTTGTGGGGGGATTGAGGAGATCCTTTGGGATACCTCACAGCAGCAAAGCCATGTCTAGCAATCACCGCTGAGCTGTTCTGTGCATAGTTTTTGATCTAAGACACCCAAACAGAAGGAGAGAGGAGAGGGTTTTGTAATACAAGTGGCATGAATGATCATATCAAGGGGGTCATCTGAGCAGTACCCCAAGCTAGTAAAGGTTTCTCCTAGTGCTCTCACAAGTAGAAGGGAACAAATGGTATCCACAATGCTGTTACTATCAGTGATTTGTGAAACATGCCATGTGGTATATGGATGTCATAGCATGGTGTGCAGGACAGATTTGCAAGCCGTTAAAGGAATTATTCTATTGTGAAGCACTGAATGAATTTAAGCACATGAGTTTCAGCAAGTGAATTGAAACTATTGTGGCTGCTCCTTTTATGTGTGTCTTCTTGTACTTTTAGGTGCTAATGTTTAATATGGATGTTGTGACGGTGATTTCATCTTTATTGTTTAACTGAAAAAATTCTCAGATCTTAAGAGGATTCCTGGGCAAGAGCCTGAAGACTGGAATACTTTTAATCACTAGGTTCTAAAAACTCATTGGCTTACACATTTTCCAACTGAAATGTTTGAGTTTTGCCCTGACACCAAAGAGCAGTTCAATTTGCAGTCTCGGCTTTGGTCCCTACATTGTGTCTGCCAACAGTGGTGTCAGCTGTGATCTAGACACCTGTCTGTTAGAAACTACACTGAGACCACAAACTCATTTCATACAGATCACTGAAAAGACATTAGATGGCAATAATTGCTGTTACTTCCAACCTGGATTAGATTTGAACCAACAACCTAGGATTCATATTCTATTACTGGTCCCCTGAGCTCTTCACTACTCTTGAATTCTTTCTCTCATGTTGTGTTATGTACTCTTGAAGTAATATATCAGATTCCTGATTCTGTGCACAAAGGTATGAGAACTCATATGAATAATTCTTCAGTGAATGCAGATTTGTATCCAAAAATACATAACATAAACCCAATCTATTTCAAGAACATTAAAATTATGATAACTTCCTAGAAAACAAAAAATTAATTACGCCCTTTTCAGGTTAGGATCATTTGGAAGGCTTCTGCCCCTACCAAGTTTAGGTTTGGATTGTTTGTATCTGCAGCACACATAGTACAGATCCAAGTATTTTTGAGGTTACTGAGTTTCATGACAGGATTTTGAGTGGGACTAAATACACTATTGGAGTAAATCCTCTACTGAAATAGATGGATCTCCACCAGTAAATATCAGCAAGGAATAAAGAACATAAATTCTTGAGATATCTTAGTTGGGGGAGGTATATGTGTTAAAAATATGCATATTGCCATCAGGAATACCAGTAAAAGATTTTGCATAGACATGCATGGGGTCAAACAGCCGTCATAAATGACCATTTTATTACTCTGTTGTAAACTCTATTTTAAAGGTACATGTTTAACTTCACAGCAAATTAGACTGTGACAAACAGCATTTTTGCTCTTGTATTTTTTCAGCCAAACCACAGTGGGTTTAACACTGTTCGAACCTGTATTGCATCTACACACAAAAAAATCAGCAATAGGACATATTCATTTCAGAGGTGTGTATCATTAAAGACCTCTTTTTAGTTAAAAAAAAAAAAAAGGAAAATCAAAACCCTGAGTCCTAGATAATAGTTTCTATGCAGTGCTGTGTATAACTGAGAGTTCATGTTTACAGCTCAGTTGTAAAAAGCTGAGAAAATAGAGATTTGTTACCCAGACACTGATGAAACTCTAAACAGCATTGCAGGCAGAGCTGTATAATGAGTACATATTAAAATGTCTTTGGTGTCTTCTGAGAGTGCAGAACATTGCTTGTTACTCTGACCATAAACGTATAACAATTGTGGTTTTGTAAAATAAGTTGAAACCTCCTGCAGTCTGAAATATAGAACAATGCAGATGACTAATTTGAATCAACGAGGTTCCACGTGGCATGTCACAGTGGGATTCCTAATGATCTTCTACAAGGATATTGTTTGTCTAAGGCTCTCATTTTCTGTCCTGTGATGTGTGGATGTGAACTATGCTGAAAATAATATGAGGCTAATTACCTACCTTGTCAATGGCAATTCACATACAATGATAAATCATATCTCTACCAAAAAAAAAAAAAAAAATTAAGCCATATATCCTTTCAATAACAAGGACGCTGAAACCAAGACGGTTTCAGCATTGCTCGTAGTTTCTTTGTTTCTAACAGTATTTCTCAGGCTGGATGTCAGACATGTGAGATTAAATTAAGGAAAAAAAACCCAAACCAGACTACAGCTTTCAAAAAGGAACATGCAAAACACTGTAACGGACAGTATTTTTTCAGACTAAAAATAAAAGAAAGGATACAACAAATTTTTATGGGAAGGATGTTTATCCTATTTGTCTTTTTTTATAAAGCTCCTCCTTTTTTTCTTTCATGAATTTATAATGTAAAACTGTTACAGAATATTGTAAATGTCCTACATACACAGTTTCAGTTTTAAAAAACTATTTTTCATTGCACTTTCATTCAGTTAATCAACGAGGTTTTTTTTCATCCAAAATTGACCATGGTACAGCAAATTAAAGTGAAACTGCAACCTTTAATTCCTGACCTCCTTTCACAGGCACTGAATAGCAAAGACTACCCAATGGGACAAGAAAAAATATTTAGTTAACTGACAAAAGGTGATGTATGTTAAGTTCCTGTATAATGTTCTCTGTCCTTGTAAAACATTTTATCCTTTCAGTTTCAATACACACAAGACATCAAGGGCCATTTACTATGTAAATGCTAAAGCACACAGTTAGTAAGAGCTATTCTCACCTTATTGACTTCCTTTCTCTGTTATCTTCTTTTGTGATACATGACTTTGGGGATGGGGAAAATGTTACCTTTTTGGCACTTATATGTGTTTTTCCATCAGTGTCTCATACATCCAGTTGCAGATACAGACAGGCAGATACACCTCCCTGTGTGTCATTCTGTCTACAGCTATACACAGACAAATGCGCATATACACATATGCAGCTTTTCTAGTTAAAAACATTTTGGTAGGTCAGAAAACGAAGTATCCTACAAAATATGACAGAATAGTGTGTCAAATGTTATACCACTTTTGATGCAATGGAAAGCATTAGTCATAAATAGCTGTATTACAAGCATTAGAGATTCTACCTTCTTGATATGCTATTGAATTAAAGCAGCTTCTTTTATAGTCAGTGCATCTGTAGCATAAGTGAGTTTAGTGACAAAACAAAACAAGAGATAGAGCAATTGAAGCAGATGTTCCATGAAACTCTTACTATACAGAACACAAGGGTCTGGCATATAGCTCATCAGTAAAACATGAGAATGTACTTGAGTAGAAAAATCACAATCTGGTACCCACAGGCTATTGCCTGCATCTCATGTAAACTGATAAATTAAAGATGCTGCACCATTTTTCCTTGTCTTTCCTTTGTCAAATGCAATCATTTAAACATGTATTTTGGTACTGGAAAACTTAAAAAATAAGCAAACATGCTAACATATACTCAGCTTGCTGAAGCACAGCCTTCTACAGACATTAGATTTTTTCTTATCATCTCGATGTGTATTTTTTTTTAATCTCAAATAATATTGTTTATTTTGCCTGAGGATTTGGACTTGTAAAAGCAAATTTCAAAGTCTGCCCACTACACCCCCTCCATCGCTATTGGTGGTAGTGAGAGATGTTTTTATCAGAGATTCGGCAGAGCAAAACATCCATTTATGGTCACTTTGTAAGGAATCATTTTAAAATTATGCAGGTGTTAAATAAACCCACCTAGAACCACTAATAAAAAGATATTGTTATGCTATGTAAAATAAAAAGTGTTTTGAAAGTCAAAATAATCAAATATAAAAAGCAAACTGTCCCCAGACATTTTGATGGACTGGCAAACAATGTAGTGAAAGTATAAGAATGTTCAATTGTAATGCATAAACACAATTTATGCGTTTTGAGAATTTGATTATATTTACATCCAGAGAATCTTGCCAGATCTGGGACAGTTTTAGTGTTCTCTGCTGACAGAGGTCAGACTTAACAACCACAGAGCAGAAACATGCAGCCATAATTTGGTAAATGTTAATTTTTTCAGTATAATACAACTAATAATAAATATAATAGATGATCAGGCTTTGATTTTTAAAACTTTAATGTTTTTATCATTATTCTTGTCTGTTCCTTATTCTTTGGAATTTTAGCTTTTGTGAAAGTGTTTTATGAATACTTAATATTCCTTCCTTGCTTGTCTCTGGCAATCTGATGCTAAGTGGGACAAAATGCAAACAGAGCATTACCCGTTAAAATTTTAATGCCACATCACAATTTTCTAATGGAGCAATCAGAATTGCAAAACAGTGCAAGTCTACTGAAACTAATAATAAATCAGGTGGGTGCTAAGAGCAGCACCTCCTGCAAGTAGTGGACTACAGCCAAGCATTGCAAGATTTACAAGGACAGCTTGTTTCTTTCATTTAAAAACTTAGCACTGTCTTCTCAAAGTGCTCAAAAATTAACAGTTAACAATACTGTTTTACAGTTTACTGCAGGATTTTAATTTGGACACATTTGAAATCACAAATGTATTAAAAACCAGGAGAGAAATGTAATTTGAAATAAGCACTGTGGCTTTAGGTTCAATACAGGGCAGGATTGCAATGAAATGAAGTGCACACATATACACTAGGAAAGGTGTCCTACCATTTACTTAGTCCTTCCACTCTCTTGTTCTGATTATTGACATTACTAAAGAGGACATTGAAGTGTCTTCCTGCAGATACTTAGCCTTGAGTAATGCAGACTAATGTGTACCTTTTTGCTTAACAGGCAGGTTGTCAGGGGTATTTCAGGTAGATTACTTTCTCTTTTGCCAATTTGGTGGACAGTGTAATTAACCTATGTGCTCGTCACTGCAGAAAAAGTGATCATGTCCTAAGAATTCACAACTGCACAGAAAGCAGGGGGCAGAAAGAAGAAAAGTTCCTCAGCCTTCAAAGATTACAAAAATACTATAAAGCAACAGAATCCTTTTAAAGTGCAGTTACATCTGCATGAAGAGTGAGATAAATTCTTCCTAAAATCTCATTCTCAATGTCATTCTCAACTCCATACCCTCAATGTCAAGATGGCTTTGAGTGTTTATTTTTGATGGAGCTATGGCATTTAGATTTGCCATAGCCTTCGGCTCTCACTGTAAAGGCAATGATATTTGCACTCCATGCTTGCCTAAGTGGATTAGGCTCTGCATTGAAACACACAAAGTATGAGCCAGAGCCTGTATGTCTCAGGGTCTTAGACCTTGCTCTTCCAGGGAAAAGCATCAGCAGCAGTGATCCCCCAGCTGTGATTCCTTCAGGGGCAGTCTCGTGGCTGCTGCCTGCAATGCCACCCACACATCTGCTCAACACTGGCTCTCAGTAGGGACTGGAATTTGGTATTAGTTTGAAGAGAAGAGGTGATGCCACTAATCCTTGATTAACTGCAGCCCATTTTCCTCACGGTCACAGAGCAGGTCGAATTCATAAAACTCAGACTTGCCAAGAGCACTTGTGACCATTTCCCAGGAGTGTCTGCAGGGCCTGGAGCCTCCCATGCCCACATTGTGTAGCCACTGAGCCCTCTTGCTCCTCATTCCTCTTGAATAGCATCTGTTGACTTAATAGGAGAAACTGAGTCCACTTGGATAATAAACTGCTGTTGGAACTCATGTTTTGAATATGACACTTTACAAAAAGATGTTTCCATAGCATGCAGGGACACAGCTTTCTGGACAGCTGTTTCAGGACAATTGTTCAAATTAATAAACCCCCAAAAAACCAATTCACAGAAATAATCTCCTACCAGAATGGGAGTTACCAATTTCCATAAGTAAAGCACCTTCAACACACAATTGAACAATTTTTATTTTAACTGCCAAGGGGATATAGTGTTATAAATGCTTAATTTGTGACTGCCCATCATCTTTGAGGGTCTGGGCTTAAGTCATGGTTGAGTCACAAATAAGAATATGTTCAATGGCCTCATCTAAGTCTTCAGCTATCTATTTCACAAACCTACCACAATCTGACATGGTGAGCAATCTCTGCTCAAGGCCCATAACTAGAATAGTAAGGGTGCTGCAGGTCAGAACTGAGATTTATTGAAAGGGATGTACAGAGAAGCTTAGTCTCTCACTTTCATGAGCACTAAATTCACTCAAGATTTTAATAATAAAAAATGCAGGGTTATCTGACAACATTCATTTTTTTTTCATGAGCCTGTCTTCTCAAATTCCCAGGCTAATGCTGCACATAGTGACACAGGCAGTGTCAGTCATGACAGCGTTTACCTGCATTGCAACAACATGACTTGAGTGTCAACCTTAAATGTTTGACAAACTGCTCTTTTTTTCCCAAAATAAATGCATAAATAACATGAAGGTATGTGAAACTCTTGTGGTTTTTTTGTTGGGTTTTTTTAAGGGCAGGCATCAGGTTTATCTGCTTTGCGGGTCTGGCTGTATTGCAGATGACCAGGTTGTGGACCAAAACATGCAAAAGTTGAGAAGTTAGTTTTGGTACTGACTCCTTCCTTCCATTTCCTTCCAGCACCTACTTCTCCTGCATCCAAAATGTCTGCAGGTACTTATCCTACAAAATCTAGACACACATGCAATATATACTATGTATACAATAAAAATGAGGAAAAAATTGAAATGCTACACACTGAATAAATAAAATAATTCTGTGAATAATGAAATGAATGCGTCTTCAGGAGAGATCTGACAGAACTGTAAAAAGTCAGTTTCCCTTTAAGAACTATATGTCACCAAAACCAAGAAAACTTTCATTAACAATGAAGTTATTGCACTAACAAAAATGAAGTTGGTTCCTCATTCAGCCACATTTTTAATAAAAGCTTACAAAGTGGTAGCCATCAGATGAAATGGGCTGCTTTTAACAGTATCAAATATGATGATTGGAATCACAATACACTTTCTGAATACCTTTCTTTATTAATTGGAATGGTGAGAGCTCTCCCCCTGTTTTAGTCTCCTATAACTACCGAGAAGATATGTACTGGTCACAAAAGAATTTGTGATGATCTCATTTCTTCCTTTGGAGATAATGCTGGGCTCTTCAGGTAGCTTGCTGTTGAACAAGATTTCACATCTTTACTCTAGGAGACAGACATTCTCACTTTCATGTTATCTCCTGCATCCTACAGCTTTCATGTGCTTTCTTAAACCACCTACAGAAACTGTTATGTTTATTTAATCAGCCTGTGTGCAAAACTGGTTTGCTAGAGAATATAAATAGGCACTGCCTTGTCTCAAAGAAAGGTTGGACAAGCTGAGGATATGCTGGACTAAGCAGGTCTGTTCAGTTTGAGTTTGGAATGGAAGGAACAGGACTGCCACTAACATTAACCTAATTTGCCTGCAGCAAAACTATTCTGTAGCATTTCAGACCTAAGACTCAATATAGGGAAAAGTGATCCAATAACATTGACATGTTAATCACAAGTAGCTTCAGCTTCCACTGAATAATACCATATGACCCTTTTGTTTTAGATAGCAGGGGAGCAGAATCACTGGCTGAACAGTTTCTTTCAGTCCTGTAAATATCTTGCTCCTTTTATGTCACTCGATCATCAAATTCCTTTGATCAAATAATGAAAAAATGGATTTTATATCAATTCTCAAACTCCGCATTTATCTGCAATTAATGCTTTGGCCAGCTTTACAGTCACATGCATTTTTATCCTAAATCAGCATAGCACAAATGTACACATAAGCCTGGAAAGCAGAATGCCAATGATGTATGTTTCTTTCGCTGGATCCTGCTAAACATGTAATCTGTATTATCTGTTCCTTCCTCTATAAACAGGCTTGTGTGACTATAATTTTAGGTGAAAGTCTAGGATTATTTCATGAGCTTTTCTATGGCTTTGCGCCAGGAATGCATATACCTGATGTGCTTTTTTATAATAATTTTTTTTTAAAATTCTGATTATCCACACTGCTGAGCAGACAGAGAACAAAGGATAGGTGTGACCTCCAAAACCAGAAACTGCAGCAGAATTCTGTTTTTCCCCAAATTCAGCTGTATTTCAGAAGGTTTGTACTCTGTACCTTCTACCAGGCCAAGAACATATTCATAATTTAAGAAGCAGAACCACAAAAGGAGACATTGCATGAGACATGAGACTGTCAAATCAGTGGCCCTGGATTTGGCTTTTGACTTTGCCAAATTCCTAGTGATTATGTATGTTCCCTCACAAATTGTATAGATTTCTTTTACTGGAACATTGGAGCTCATTTCAGACTGCATAACAGGATGTCATAAATGGTGCTATACTGGAGAAAAATTCCTCCTGCTTTCAGTTGTCAGTGCTGGGATCACTCAAAAGCAGCTGGAATGCCTTATTAATCACATTGTGGAGCCTCACATGTGGTTCCTCAGAAGCACACACTAATAATAGCTCTTTATTATAAATAAAAGAGTGCTGCTTTGCCTATTGTCTTAATCACATGGACTTCTTGATAGTGACCATCAAGTGCAGATCATGGCACCTGGAGTATCCACAGTTGGAACTACTCTAAGCACCTGTTGACACCTTGAGAGGCTGACTACAAAGTGTGATCTTCCATTTTAGTTGCTCATTCTGGTCAAGTCAGCCAGCATGGGATCTGCCTAGATAAACAGCTGAAAGTCTTCAGAAGCAGTCATTCAATGCAGTGGGGAAAAGAAGGGATGTTTAGTAATTTAAAGCTTGATCTAATTTAAATTCTATGAGTTCTTGGACCTGCTTAGCTACATGTCTAAGGGGTGAATAATTTTATCTTGAATATTTATACCTTACTTTTACTCAGAACTAATAAAGTTCTTGCTTTTCCTTTTACTTTCAAAACTAATGTCATTTCAGCATATTTCTGCTTACTCTCACTATATGCTTATTTTTTCTTAGCTTTCAAAAACCTAAGTTTGATGAGCAAAATAAGGGGAAAGTAAAAGTGGCTAACATTGTGGTGAGTTTCAGTAGTATTTTTGTGAGCTAGACAGCACATGTTTCTTCAGAAAAGACTTCAAAGAATGACACAAAATGCAAGTAATGGAAGCAGACAGCTTTGTTAATGACAGACATTCATCCAGGATTCCTGCTGTTTTAATGTTCTGTTCTCAGACTTGAAGAGCAGAAGATCCCTGGCAAAGTCACACTATAGCTTCCAAATCTGCTTATGGAGTCTTCTTGTGTCAAGCAGTATAGAAGTAACAACAAAGGTCCAAGATGTCTATTCTACAAATGAAATTTAAAAAGCAAGAGATCATCAAAAAACAAATGGAGAAACAGTACATTGCAGCTCTATCCAGAAAGCTCAGCTAATCTGAAGGTGCCACTGAAGGTGCCACTGTCTTCTTTTGATTCAGAATATACAGGTTGTATCTAAAGTTATCTGGGAGATGTAGTACAACATCAGGTGTTGTCATGTTCAGTCTCAGTGAAAATACCATTACTCAAAAAAAAAAATTAAAAAAATTATTTTGTGCAGAACCTCTGCCTCTGAGGGAAGTCTCTCCGGTTTTCTGTCTCTGTAGAGGAACACACCATGTTCTCCCTGCAGATACAGTCCTAGAAATCACAGAAGCATTGGTTGTTAGACAATTGCTCCCCCCAGGACAGCCCTCCAGGAGCCCCACAAAGTTGATCTGACAATCCAAAAAGTACCACCTTTGGTAGGAGTCGCAGAAGTTTGTTTCTGGAAAGCTGACTGAGTGTGTTCACTTAGACGTGTGGGCTCCGCTGGAAAGCAATTCTTTCACATGCTGCTGAGCTGACAGCATAACAAACACTAGGGCATGCTAAGGCACGTGCTGCACTCTATCTTACAGACAGACACCTCCATCACTCAAGAAGCTTTCTGTTTCTTTAACTTATTACTTGTCATTTGCAGTGGTCAAAATCCTTTAAATATTTCTTTTTTTAGCCAAGACGTGTTCAGACCACAGCAGAAGAGACATAGTTCAGCATCCTTTCACTGACAAGGCTACCCAATGCCTCTACCATTCAAAAAAAATGTTAAGAAACTCCAGTGCAGGCAATACCAAATTTCTAAAAAAGGAGAAATCTTCTTGCTAACGCCCTGAAAGTGAACCAGGAAGGTACTGTCCCTCCTGGAGTCACTCACATACGTTTACAGCTGCAAGATTTGGAGTCCTGATCATCTTTACACTGGACAGTGGGGTGGTCTCCTGTACCTCGTTTCCTGTTACTCATGCAATACACCTGAGCATTCCCTGTATCAATATCCTGTATAATAACCTGTGCATATTAGTCCATGTTCTGCTGAGAGGTAATAAATTCAAAACTGATTAAAGTAAATATTTTAACTGACCAAGATTTTTGTGTTTTGATTTTCTTTTGTTGGGTTTTGTTTGGTGTTTTTTGGTGGTGGTTGTGGTTTTTGGGGTTGGGGGTTTTTTGTTTATTTGTTTTGTTTTTATTTATTGGTCCTTTCATTGAAAAAACTAGTTTTGAAGGCTGATCTTCTTTCTGTGCACAGGCCATTATTTGATAGATAACAATCATTTTTCCTCACATTTTTTTCTCTCCCCAAATGTAACCACACACATCATTTTACTCTTGGACAGTCAGATCTTTCCAGGACTCTGATCATTCTTGCCACTTGTTTTTGGACTGCGATAATTTCTCTCGTTTTCTTTCAAATAGGATAGCCAGAAATGGACAAGGGACTCAAGGCAGAACAGGCCATCACCACACATAAACACACATTGTTCCGTGTGCAGCTATACATAAAGAAAAATTCTTAATTTTTTTACTTAATTAAAATGAGCTGAAACAAGGCAACTTTAAAGGGTCACTTGTAGAGTAAGCAAATAAAATGAAGTAGTGAAAGCTAGAAACATCTAAAAGAAATCCAAGAACATCTGACTAGGCTAATCAGAAAAAATTATGAAAACCAACTGGTTTGTGAATCAGTTTCCTGCGAAAGGCAAAATGGGGATGTGAAACCCAAAAGTAGGAAAAGAGTTTTCAAGAGGTAATTGTCACAAACATGAAAGAGGACTAGAAGCATTTAATCCACACTGAAAGTTTCTGAACTTTATCTTTCCATACTTTCATAGTTGTACTTTCAGCTTGTTGTGGGTTTTACCCTGGCTAAATGCCAGGCACCTACAACGTTTGCTTTCTATGCTCTCTCCTGCTGCAGCTATGCAGAGGAGAGGAAAAACTAACACAAAACATTGGACTTATGAGTTGAGATAAGATTACTGATAAGGGCCGCACGAGATTCAGGGCAAGAGCAGGCGGGAAACTTAAAGTTGCAAAAAAA